>VZRL01006200.1:27934-48997 GCA_013397895.1 Origma solitaria | reverse complement strand
ATCCCCATTATTCCCCAAAATCCCCATTAATCCCCCAAATCCCATTCCCAGGATCCCCACGGAGCTCTTCCTGACCCCATTCCCTCCCTCTGGAAGGAAAATCCCCCAGAAAGGCCAAAAAGTAAATTCCCATTTTTCCATTTTGAACCCAGAGGAATATTTATCCCCCAAAAAGCCGATTTAGGGTTATTTTTGGGGTCCTGCCTCCCCTCCCACTGGTTTCAAGGCGAAGGCGGTGGCACCTGCAGCTCAAACCACCCCAAAAAACCGGGAAAAGTTTGTGGGATCCATCGGGACCCCAAAAGCTGATCCCAGGATTCTGAATCCCACAGCGAAAAGGGAAAAGTTTGTAGGATCGCACAAAGCCATCCCGGAACCCAAAACCTGATCCCGGAATTCTGAATCCCACAGGGAACAGGGAGAAGTTTGTAGGGTCGCATAAAATCATCCCCGAACCCAAAAGCTGATCCTGGGATTCTGCATCCCACAGGGAAAGGGGAAAAGTTTGTAGGATCACATAAAATCATCCATGGGCACAGGATCCACCCCAAAACCTGATCCCGGATTTCTGCATCCCACAGGGAAAAGGGAAAGGTTTGTAGGATCGCACAAAGCCTTCCCCGGCCCCAAAAGCTGATCCTGGAATGCTGCATCCCCCAGGGAAAAGGGAAAAGTTTGTAGGATCGCACAAATTCATCCGCGAACCCAAAACCAGATCCTGGAATTCTGCATCCCACTGGGAAAAGGGAAAAGTTTGTAGGATCGCATAAAATCATCCCGAAACCCAAAAGCTGATCCTGGGATTCTGCATTCCCCAAGGAAAGGGGAAAGTTTGTAGGATCGCACAAAATTATCCCGGAACGCGGGTTCCACCCCAAACCTGATCTTGGGATTCTGCATCCCACAGGGAAAGGGGAAAAGTTTGTAGGATCGCACAAAATCATCCCCGAACCCAAAAGCTGATCCTGGGATTCTGCATCCCACAGGNAGGGAAAGGGGAAAAGTTTGTAGGGTCGCCCGAAGCCATCCCAGAACCCAAAAGCTGATCCCGAAATGCTGCATCCCACAGGGAAAGGGGAAAAGTTTGTAGGATCCCACAAAGCCTTCCCCAACCCCAAAAGCTGATCCTGGAATGCTGTGTCCCACAGGGAATGGAGGAAAGTTTGTAGGATCCATAGGGACCCCAAAGGCTGATCCTGGGATTCTGCATCCCACTGGGAAAAGGGAAAAGTTTGTAGGATCCATCGGGACCCCAAAAGCTGATCCCGGATTTCTGCATCCCACTGGGAATGGGGAAAAGTTTGTAGGATCGCACAAACTCATCCCCAAACCCAAAAGCTGGTCCCGGGATTCTGCGTCCCCCAGGGAAAGGCAACCCGGGAGTGAAAATGACGATTTTTGGGATTTCCCACACTCCCAGGGCAGGATTTGGGGTTAAACATTCCCAACCCGGAGCCCTTTAAACGCGGCCGAGTCGGGGAAAAAAGGGGAAAAAAGGAAAAAATCCCAAACCCAATTTACCTCCTTTCTTCCTTTTCCAGCTCCTGGGATTCGGGATCGGGATCGGGGTTGGGATAGGGGTCGGGATTGGGAACAAGACAGGGAATGGGACCGGGATCGGGACCGGGATCGGGACCGGGATCGGGACCGGGATCGGGACCGGGATCGGGACCGGGATCGGGACCGGGATCGGGACCGGGATCGGGACCGGGATCGGGACCGGGATCGGGACCGGGATCGGGACCGGGATCGGGACCGGGATCGGGACCGGGATCGGGACCGGGATCGGGACCGGGATCGGGACCGGGATCGGGACCGGGACCGGGGTCGGGATGGGGATAGGGATCGGGACCGGGATGAGGATCGGCACCGGCACCGGGCCCGGGCTGGGTCTCGGCCGAGCGCGGCCCGAGGCAAAGTCCGGAGCTGCGGCGGCTCCGAGGCTCCTGCGGGAACTTTATCCCCTCGATGCAGGGCCGGAGGGAGGCCTTGNGTGAGCCCGCGGGAGGGAGCGACCCGCGGCCCGGCGGGGTTTGGGGAATTCACCCCAAATCGGGGGGGTTTGGGTGTCCTGGGAATTCACCCCAAACGTGGGTTATTGGGGTTTTGGGTCTTTTGGGAATTTGCCCCAAATCCTGGGGGGTTATTGGGGTTTGGGTTTCCCGGGAATTCACCCCAAATCGTGAGTTATTGGGGTTTTGGTTCTCCAGGAATTCACCCCAAATCCTGGAGGGTTATCGGGGTTTGGGTCTTTTGGGAATTCACCCCAAATCGTGGGAGAATTCACCCCAAATCCTGGAGGGTTACTATGGCTTTGGTTTTCAGGGAATTCACCCCAAATCGTGGGGGGTTATTCGGTTTTGGGTCTCCCGGGAAGGGGCTGGAGGGACAAACAGCCCCAAAACCTTGGGGCGTGCCCAGGGATCCCACAGAGGGTGGGAAAGGGGTGGAAAAGGGTTTGGGATGGAAAAGGTTTGGGTTGGGAAAGGTTTGGGATGGGAAAGGTTTGGGTTGGGAAAGGTTTGGGATGGGAAGGGTTTGGGATGGGAATGTTTTGGGATGGGAAGGGTTTGGGATGGGAAGGATTTGGGATGGGAAAGGTTTGGGATGGGAATGGTTTGGGATGGGAAAGGTTTGGGATGGGAAGGGTTTGGGATGGGAAGGATTTGGGACGGAAGGTGGAGCAGCTCCCCCCGCAGCCCTCCCCACCCCATCCCCTGTTCCCATGGGATCCATCCCGGCGCAATCCGGGGAAAAGCGCCGGGATCGCACAAATCCCCTCGTGACGCGAGCGGGGCTCCGGGAATTAATCCCGGCTGGAAATTCCGATTAATTTTTACCCGGCCCTCGTGACCCCAGGGATTGTTGGGATTTTTTTTTGTTGTTTTGTTTTGTTTTTCCCGTTCCCTGGGACTGTTTTTAAAGGGAAAACACTTCCCGGGAAAGTTGGGAATGGGGGAACAGCCTGAGGGAAGAGGGGCCAGAACTTAGGATCCCTGATCCCAAATAAAAATATCCCGGAAAAATCCATCCATGTGGGTGCCAAAACCCCCTCCGGGTTTTCTAAGCCTCGGAATTCTGGGAATTTGGGATTTTCCCTTCGGAAAGGGCTCCTGGGAAGCCCCAAAACCTTGGGAATTTGACTGCTGGGACATCGGGATAAGCGGGAAAAATTCCCATTTCCCGGCGGATCCAAATCCCATCCGGCCTGGCCTGGGACACTTCCAGGGATTGGGAATTCCCTCTGGACACTTCCAGGGATTGGGAATTCCCATTTATTTGCCTCTCCTGTTTTATCCTGGATCATCAGGACCCAGGGAAATCCAGCGCTGGATTTCCCCATTGGACTCCAATGGGTTTTTCCCTCTGGAAAAGGGTTTTTCCATGGAAAAACAGAGCCGGGAACATCCCATTCCCATTCCCCATTTCCCATTATTTCTGATCTCCCATTTCCCATTATTTCCCATTCCCATTCCCCATTTTCCATTATTTCCCATTTCCCATTCCCCATCCCCATTTCCCATTTCCCATTTCCCATTATTTCCCATTATTCCCCATTTCCTAGCCCAAAATTCCAGGGCCTTCCCGACCCCACAGACATCCCGAAATCCCAGGAATCGACCCCATTCCCGACAGAGCTTTGGGAACTCGGAGGATCCTTTTTTTTCCTCCTTCTAAACCAGCTCAGAGCCCCAAATCCCTGAATTCTCACCCCATTTCCATCCCAATTTCCGCCTCTTTTTTCCCGATTTTATTTATCCAGGGAAATCCTTGGGATGGATTCCTTGAATTGATCCAAAAATGCCTTTTCCTGCCCCAAAACAGAATCCTGGGAAAGGGCGGCGACGCTTCCAGGGATGCGCCATTTAGGAATTAATTTTAGGAATTTATTTCGGGATTTATTTGGGATTTATTTGGGATTTATTTAGGAATTCCATCCAATGGGTTCTTGGATTCTTGGATTTAGGGGTTCTTGGATTCAGGGATTTTGGGATTCTTGGATTTAGGGATTTTGGCTCCCAGCCCTGCAGGTGCCTGGGCCGCTCCCATCCCAGGAATCCCAAAAACCAAAAAAATCCCCCAATATTTTCCCGCCTGGGGGAAAGTGTTTCCAACCCTTTTTCCCGCCAGGATAATCCTGTTGTTTTAGGCCTGGAATGTGAGGCTTTTCCATGGAATGCGGAGCTGTCTGCGACAGGAGCCACCTGCCAGCCCGGCTCGGGTTTCATCCCCAAAACTGTGGGAAAACTTCCCGGGAATGGCATCACAGCCCCAATTCCCCTTTCCCCAGCACATCCCGGCACTGCCAGCCCCAAATTCCCCTTTCCAGCCCCAAATTCCTGTTTTGCAGACCGCAATTCCCATTTTCCAGCCCCAAATTCCCATTTTCCATCCCATCCCAGCACTGCCAGACCCTGTGGAATCCCCTGTGGGATTCCTGTAGGGTTCCTATTGAATTCCTGTTGGATTCCCGTGGGATTCCTGTGGGATTTCTGAGGAATTCCCTGTCGGATCCTCTGTGATTTCCTGTGGGATTTCCTCTTGGATTCCTGTTGGATTCCTTTGGGATTCCTGTGGGATTCCTGATGGTTTTCCTGTGGGATTCCTTTGGGATTCCCTGTGTGATTTCCTGTTGGATTCCCGTGGGATCCCCTTTGGGATTCCTATGGGATTCCTGTGGGGTTTCCTGTGAGATTCCCTGTTGGATTGCCTGTGGGATTCCTGTGGGATTTCCTGTTGGATTCCCATGGGATTCCCTGTTGGATTCCTGTTGGATTCCTGTAGGATTCCTGTTGGATTCCTGTAGGATTCCTTGGGATTCCCTGTGGGATTTCCTGTTGGATTCCTGTTGGATTCCTGTAGGATTCCCATGGGATTTCCTGTGGGATTCCCGTGGGATTCCCTGTGGCATTCCTGTGGGATTCTTGTGGGATTTCCTGTTGGATTCCTGCAGGATTCCTGTGGGATTCCCTGTTGGATTTCCTGTGGGATTTCCTGTGGGATTCCTTCCTTCCTCATCTCCTTCCCTCATTCCCGGTGTCTCCGGGACCCTCGGACCGTGGATTTCCCAGGAATTTCGGGGTGCCGAGGCCTCTCCAGGGAATCTTTGATCCGCAGGCAACTCCTGGCCATTCCCAGCCCCCCATTCCCAGCCGGACGCGCCATTCCCGCCCGGATCCGACGGAAATTATCCAGAGCCGCTCGTTAGCTGGGCCTGATTGAGTTTTCCCGGAGGTCTGGCCGGGAATGCTCCGGGAATCGATCGCTCCGTGCTGGGAATGGAGCGGGATGGGCGCCGGGAATGAGGGTGGATCCAACCGCCGGGAATGCCATAAATCCGTCACTGGGAATACCATATATCCATCACCGGGAACGCTGTAAATCCGTCACCGGGATGGGCCTTAGTTAAGGATTAAAATCCGGGAAGCGGCGGGAAGGGGTTGGGATTGGCTCCTTCCCAAAAAATGGGATCGTTCCCTCTCCTGGCTCCATTGATGTCGGTTTTATCCCTTTGGATTCTCCATGGAAATATTCTAATTTGTGGAGAATCCACAGGTTGGAAAAATGGGAACAAAGCCATTCCCGGCTCCATTAATGGTGGGGTTTTATCCCTTTGGATTCTCCACGGAAATATTCTGGCGCGTGGAGATTCCACGGGTCAGAAAAATGGGATCAAACCACTCCTGGCTCCACTGATGTGGGGTTGTATCCCTTTGGATTCTCCATGGAATTCCTGTGATTTATGGAGCATCCACAGGTCCCAAAACTGGCATCAAACTCGCTCCTGGCTCCAGGAATGTTGTGGTTTAATCCCTTTGGATTCTCCATGGAAATATTCCAGCATGTGGAGCTTCTACAGGTCAGAAAAATGGGACTGAACCTCTCCTGCCTCCATTAATGTGATTTATCCCTTTGTATTCTCCATGTGGAAGTATTCCGAATCGTGGAACTCCCACGGGACAGAAAAATGGGAACGAACCATTCCTGGATCCATTAATATTGTGGTTTATCCCTTTGGATTCTCCATGGAAATATTCCAGCTTGAGAATCTTCCACGGGTCTGAAAAATGGGATCAAACCCATTCCCAGCTGCATTAATTTTGGGTTTCATCCCTTTGGATTCTCCGTGGGAATATTCCAATTTGTGGAGAATCCACAGGTAGGAAAAATGGGAACAAACCATTCCTGGATCCATTAGTGGTGGGGTTCATCTCTTTGGATTCTCCATGGAATTCCTGTGATTTATGGAGCATCCACAGGTCCCAAAACTGGCATCAAACTCGCTCCTGGCTCCAGGAATGTTGTGATTTAATCTCTTTGGATTCTCCATGCAATTCCTCTGATTTATGGAGCATCCACAGGTCAGAAAAATGGGATCAAACCCTTTCCTGGCTCCAGGAACGTGATTCATCCCTTTGGATTCTCCATGGAATTCCTGTGATTTGTGGAGTACCCACAGGTCTGAAAAACGAGATCAAACCATCCCTGGCCCCATTAATGTTGTGGTTTATCCCTTTGGATTCTCCATGGAATTCCTCTGATTTATGGAGCATCCACAGGTCCCCAAAATGGGATCGAACCACTCCTGGCTCCAGGAATGTTGGGTTTTGCCCCTTGGAAAAGGAGCTGGAGAGGGATCGGATGGATTTTGGGAAGCGCCAGGTGGAGATCGGGTTTGAAAAACCCAAAACTGGGATACGACATCCCGGAGAAAGCTGGGGGGTGGGAATATCCCAGGAGGATCCTAATGGGGGTTTAGAGCCCAAATGGATCCCGAAATCCAGGATGGGTTTGGCTGATCCATAATTTCGGGAGTCTCTCCCTGAATCCAGGCAGGATTTGGCTGCTCCATAATTCGGAAATCTCTCCTTCATTCCAGGCTTGTCTGATCCATATTTTGGGAATCTCTCCCTAAATCCTGATCCACAATTTGGGAAATCTCTCCCTAAACCCCGATCCATAATTTGGGGAATCTCTCCCTAATTCCTGATCCATAACTTGGAGAATTTGTCCCTAAATCCTGATCCACAATTTTTGTAATTTCTCCCTAATTCCAGGTGCGTCTGATCCACAATTTGGGGACTCTCTCCCTAAATCCTGATCCATGATTTGGGGAATCTTTCCCTAATTCCAGGTGTGGCTGGTCCGTTATTTGGAGAATCTGTCCCTAAATCTTCATCCATAATTTGGGAAATCTGTCCCTAAGTCCTGATCCACAATTTTTGGAATTTTTCCCAATTTCCAGGCGTGGATGATCCACAATTTGGGGACTCTCTCCCTAAATCCTGATCCACAATTTGGAGAGTTTTCCTTAAATCCTGATCCATAATTTGGGGACTTTTGCCCTAAATCCAGAATAAATTTGGTTGATCCATAATTTCGGGAGTCTCTCCGTAATTCCAGGTGTGGCTGATCCATAATTTGGGGAATCTCGCCCTAAATCCAGAATGGATTTGGCTGATCCATAATTTGGGGAGTCCATCCCTAATTCCAGGCACANATTTGGGGACTCTCTCCCTAAATCCTGATCCACAATTTGGAGAGTTTTCCTTAAATCCTGATCCATAATTTGGGGACTTTTGCCCTAAATCCAGAATAAATTTGGTTGATCCATAATTTCGGGAGTCTCTCCCTGAATCCAGGCAGGATTTGGCTGCTCCATAATTCGGAAATCTCTCCTTCATTCCAGGCTTGTCTGATCCATATTTTGGGAATCTCTCCCTAAATCCTGATCCATAATTTCAGGACTCTCTCCCAAATTCCAGACGTGACTGACCCACAATTTGGGGACTCTCTCCCTAAATCCCACTCCACAATTTCGGAGCCCTCCACGCCGGGCTGGGGGAATTTCGGAGGATAAAGGGTCCCACCCCCGGCCTGCATCTCCCGGGAAATCAGCGTTCCGGGTGCCACATCCATCAGCTCGGCCTTCCCGAATCGCGGGGCTGCATCCCGGCGGGAACGGCGCTCGGGGGTGATGGATGGGGCCGGGAGAGGCCGCGGCTCAGGGATAACGATTTTCTCCCTCATTTCCCTTCCAACCTGTGGATAATGAATTCCCAGGCACGGAGCCGGCTGCTCTCATCCAGACGGAGCCGTGATTATTCCGGGCGCTGGGAACACCAACAACGATGGATTGGATCGCGGACGGCTGAGGGGCCCGGGGTGGGGGAAAAGGGAAAATGCTCCCCAGGATCTGCGGGAAATTCCCTCAGGAATCATCCCTCGGGTTGGAAAATTTGGGATGCAGGACCTTGAAAATCCTTAGAATCCTTAAAATTCTTAAAGTCCTCAAAAGCCTTAAAATCCTTAAAATCCTCCCATCCCTCTGGGAGCCATTCCGCTTCCCCGGTGGAGCTGGGGGGAAGGAGCAGATTTTTGGGATCTGGGGGGAGATTCCATGGGGTCCGGAAAAATGGGATCAAACCCACTCCTGGCTCCATTAACGTGGGGTTGTATCCCTTTGGATTTTCCATGGAATTCCTGTGATTTGTGGAGCATCCATCAGTCTGAAAAATGGGATCAAACCCATTCCCGGCTCCATTAATGTGGTGCTTTATCCCTTTGGATTTTCCATGAATTCCTGTGATTTGTTGAGCTTCCACACTTCCAAAAAATGGCATCAAACTCGCTCCTGGCTCTGCTGAGGCTGAGTTTTATCCCTTTGGATTCTCCATGGAAATATTCCAGCGTTTGGAGCTTCCACAGGTCTGAAAAACGGGAACAAACCATTCCTGGCTCCATTACTGTTAAGTTTTATCCCTTCGGATTTTCCATGAATTCCTCTGATTTTTGGAGCATCCACAGGTCTGAAAAACGGGATCAAACCCTTTCCTGGCTCCATTAATGTTGGATTTTATCCCTTTGGATTCTCCATGGAAATATTCCAGCGTGTGGAGCTTCCACAGGTCTGAAAAATGGGATTGGACCCACTCCTGGCTCCATTAATGTTGAGTTTTACCCCCCAGGATTCCCAGGAAAAGGCAGGGCGGATGCAAAGCGGCTCCGTGGAGCAAAAATCCCAGGAATGAGGGGATAAAAAAAATTCTCCGGGAACAAAGACCACCGTAATTTTTATTTATTTTTTAAATCAGGATACGGGAAGAGAATCGGGGACTCCTCAGGCACTGTGGGAATTTGGAGATCCTGGAAGTCGGGGCTGGAATAATTCCATGCCTTTTTCCATGGGATTCGGGCTGGGATTTCCCTTTCGGGCGAATTCCAGCATTTTGGGCTGAATTCCTGCATTTCCATGCGGAAACTTCCAGAAAAATCCCCAGAAGTCCAGGCTGGTGGATGGATCCATGGAAACAGGGGAGAGGATTTGGGATTCTCTGGAATGCCAGCGGGGCTGGAATCCCAAAATTCGGCGCCGGGCCGGGATCAGTGACCCCATTCCATGGGATATTCGTCAGGATTTGATTCCTCACCCCAAAAAATTCCCAGAGCCAGAAGGAGCCCGGAACCAGCGGGAATCCCAGGAAAACTGGGGGGTTTGGGATTTAAATCCAACAGTTTTTGGGGTGAAAAGGCGGGTTCCCAGCGGTGTACGGAGAGGGAATTTTATCCCCGAGTGGAAAATCCAGAAAATCCCCAAATTCCATCCCAAATTCCAATTCTCCAGTCCACCCAGGCGTGGATCCGGGGTGGGAAGGGGAAATTCCCAGAGTGGAATTCCACATTTTTGGGGTTCTTTTAGCTAAAATGGGAAGGAAAAAATGGAGAATCCAAAGGGATAAACCACTTAGATTCCATTTTTCTGACTTGTGGAGGGAGGGGAAAAAAATATTCCCGGATGGAGAAGATGGAAAATCTCCGGAGGTTTTCACCGCTTGCCTGGAAAAGCACAAACTCCGAGCTCTAACTCCTGCAATTTCCGTGAAGGAAAATGGGGATAAAATGGGAAAATTGCTGTTCTTCACCAGGTGGGGAGGGGGGAGGGAAGGCCATAAATATGGAAAGAGGGAAAATTCCCCCCTGGATCAGGCTGGGCTGGCGGCCCGTTCCCATTATCTCACAGGTGGATTGGGAATTGGCGGCGGGAACGGGAAGGAAAATGAATTCGGCCGTTTTCAGCCCCCGGAGGGGATTCCCGGGAAATCGGGCGGGATTTGGGATTTGGGATAGGATGGGATGGGAAGAGTGTGATCCCTGACGAGCTTCCCGTGGGCTCCGCTCCGGGGGTGGGGGGAAAAATTCCTTAAAATTCCTTGAAAATAATGACGAGGATAATGATAATGAGCGGAATACATCGAGCCGAGCCCGGATCCAAGGGAAAATTCCCGGCGGCTGGCTGGGATGAATCCATGAATAAAACAGTGTTTGCTCGGCTTTGTTTTCCCAGGAATCTCCTGGAGGGCTTTCAAATGTGTTTTCCTTGGAAAAGGAAAGGCTCGGAGCTGCTGCGGAGGCGTCGGGAAAGGTCCCCTTGGAATTCCACTCGGGATTGCCGGAGTTTTCCAGCCCCGCGGATGTTTGTTTTCCAGGCTGGAATGGGGACGGGAATGGGAAGCGTTCCCATTTTTTGGGCTCCTGGAAATGGGAGCTGCTCCTTTTTTTGGGAAGCTGAGGGTAGAGGGTGTTTTCCAAGGATTTTAGGGATTTTTCCCGCAGATCCTAACTGGGGGTGTGGTTCCTGTTCTCTTCTCCCATTCCGTGTCCGAGGAATCCGGGATGGGAAACGTCGGTGGTGATGGGGAAAAGCATCCACGGAAAATGGGGAAAATCCTTCCCTGTGTGGGTGGGGAAGGCCCTGGGATGGAATTCCCGAAGAAACGGATGCCCCTGGATGCCGGGAAGTGTCTGAGGCCAGGCTGGAGCAGCCTGGGATAGCGGGATGTGTCCCTGCCCATGGAATGGGATGGGATGGTCCTTCCCAAAATATTCCGCGAGGATCCCACGCTGACCCCACAGGTGTTCCACCATCAAAACCTCTTTTCCTTGGAAGGGCCGGCATTCCCATCCCGCGGCATTCCCATCCCTCTGGAAGGGCCGGGAATGCCCCTGGGATCCCGGCTGGGATCCGGGATCGGGGATCCGGAGCACCGATCCCGTTTCCATCTCCCGTTATCCACGGTCGCATCGGGCGCCCCCGAGCCGATCCCGGGAGCTGTTTTTCCCGGGTTTTCCTGGTTTTTCCCTGGCTTTTCCTGGATTTTCCCCCTCCGGAGCCAGGCCGGGGCCTGTGCCAGGCCAGGCCGGAATTAACGGAGCTGCAAATGAAATTTCCCAGCCGCAATTGGATTAACTCCGGAGCCAGGGAGGGCGGGAGAGGGGTGGGAACGGGAATGATCCATAGGGGTGGGAATGGGAATGATCGGTAGGGATGGGGAGGGGACAGATCCATAGGGACAGGGGACAGAGTCACAGGGATGGGAATGGGAATGATCCATAGGGGTGGGAATGGGAATGATCCATAGGGGTGGGACAGATCCATAGGGATGGGAATCGGAACAGATCCATAGGGATTGGGCCAAGACGTCTCCTGGATTTTGGGAGAAGCTCCAGGCTGTCCCAGGAGATCCCAGAGCCTCATACTCCAGCCCCAAGAGCTGGTTGGATCTGCTAGGATGTCCCCATGGATATATGGGAATTCCGTATCTTCATGCTGGCCATGCTCTGGGATGTCCTGGACCATGGTCAGTGTGTCCTGGCCATTCCTTGGGGTGGCCTGGCCATTCCTTGGGATGTCCTGGATCATGTCCAGGATACTCTGGCCATACTCTGGAATGTCCTGGCCATATTCCAGGATGTCCTGGCCCAACCCTGGGATGCCCTGGACCACGTCCTGGATGTCCTGGCCACACTCCAGGATATCCTCGCCCTACCCTGGGATGCCCGGGCCATGCTCTGGGATGCCCTGGGCCAATCCTGGGATGTCCTGGCCATTCTCTGGGATTCCCTGGACCATGTACTGGATGCCCTGGACTAACCCCGGGATGTCCTGGACCAATTCTGGGACGTCCCAGACCAACTCTGGGATGCCTTGGCCATGCTCTGGGATGCCCTGGCCATATTCCAGGATATCCCAGGCCATATTCCAGGATATCCCGGGCTATATTCCAGGATATCCCAGGCCATATTCCAGGATATCCCAGGCCATATTCCAGGATATCCCAGGCTATATTCCAGGATATCCCAGGCTGTATCCCAGGATATCCCAGGCTATATCCCAGGCTATATTCCAGGATATCCCAGGCTATATTCCAGGATATCCCAGGCTGTATCCCAGGATATCCCAGGCTATATCCCAGGCTATATTCCAGGATATTCCGGGCTATATTCCAGGATATCCCGGGCTATATCCCAGGATATATTCCAGGATATCCCAGGCCATATTCCAGGATATCCCAGGCCATATTCCAGGATATCCCGGGCTATATTCCAGGATATCCCAGCCCAACCCTGGGACGCTCCAGCCCTTCCTCCCTCCATCCCCACGGTCTATCCCGATCCCGCCTGTTTAATTTCCCTCCTTCATTCCCGCCCGGGGCGTTTAGCTCCTTGAAAGGAGCCAGGGGAGCCATCAGGCAGCAAAACTCATCCCGGCCCCACTCCATCTTCCTCGCTGATTTTATGGAGTCTCGGGAGGAGGATAAAGCTGCCACATCCCCAACAGCCGCTCGTAAATCGCCGCCGGCGGGGAGCGGATGGGCCCGGATGGCTCCGGGGTTCATCCCGGGCGTTCCCGGTCTGGGACAGCTCCTCCTGGAACTCCGGGAAAGCTCCGAGATTGGAGCTGAACCTGCGGGAGCTCACCCCAAATTCCGGAGAATCGGGGAAAACACACCCAGGGACATTCCCGGGGTGTCCCGGGGATGTTCGGGGCGCCACTCCCGATCCAAACCCGCGGCTGGCGGAGCCCCGGAGCTTCCAGCCGGCGGCGATTCCATCCCGGAGCGTGGCGGGAGAGCGAGAAGTGTTGATGGAAAAACAAATTAGGGCGCCGGCGGCTCGAGGCGCCGTTAATCAGCCCTCGCTGTGAATAATTAATTATCCTCGTTAAGGAGGCTCCCAGTGCGGCGCGGGGTTGAGGCGCGGCCTGCGAGGCGCTGGAGACTCTGCGGGGCTCGGGTGTGCTCCAAACGTTTGGAATTTGGTGTCACCTGCTCGGGGACACTGGAAATGTCCTTTCTCTCCGCAGGCTGAGAATTCCCGGCTGGGGAATGCTCCGAACGTTTGGAATTTGGTGTCCCAAGATCGGGGATATGTCGGAAACGTCCCTTCGCTCTGCAGGGCTCGGGAGTGCTCCAAACATTTGGAATTTGGTGTCACCAGCTTGGGGACACACTGGAAATGTCCCTTCTCTCCGCAGGTTGAGAATTCCCGGCTCGGAAGGATGGAGGAGTTTTTCTCCCTGGAAAACCAAGCCAGGCCTCTGTTTCTCCCTTCTTTTCGGGAGGGAATTCCGAGTCTCCTCGCGGTTTTTTGGGGGTTTTTTGGGGGTGGTTGATCCCGGCCTGGCGCCGCTCTCACCTGCTGATTTTAAAAACGTTTTTGCTCTCCCGCTGAGCTCGGCTCCGCTCGAGCGCTCGCGAGTTTTCCCCATCGCTAATTTTCCCCTCGCTAATTATCCCTCTGTCACCCGCGGCTGACGGGAAAAGAGGCTTTTAGGGGAAAGATGGAAATAACCCCGGCGGGGGCGAAGACGCGAGATGAAATCCCCGCCTTTTCCCACCTGGAACGCGAAATAAAAGAGAGGAGGGATAAAAACCGCGGTGAAATGCCCTAAAATGTTCTCCGGAGCTGGGGATGAGGGGGGTGGGGGATTTTTCCAGCCGCGCCCGAGGTGTCGGAACGATTAAAGCCGCGCGCTGCCAGCTGGAATTCCTCCAGCTCGGCTTTTAGGGAGCGTTTGGACAGCTTGGATGAGGCCCGGAGCCGTCTGGGATGGAGGGAATTGTCCTCGCCCGCGGCGGGCACGCCATCCCTTCCAACCCAAACAATGCGGGGATGTTTGCGGTGGAAACGCGTCCTAAAATCCCCGGGCTGGAGGCTGCGATCCCTGAAATTCCCGGGCTGGAGGCTGAGATCCCTGAAATTCCCGGGCAGGAGGCTGAGATCCCTAAAATTCCCGGGCAGGAGGCTGAGATCCCTGAAATTCCCGGGCAGGAGGCTGAGATCCCTGAAATTCCCGGGCAGGAGGCTGAGATCCCTGAAATTCCCGGCCCCCTGCTCCTCCTGCCAAGCCCCTCGGGGATGGATTTGGATCGGGGAATCCTCCCCCACTCAGCTCCCGCTCCTTCCCTGTCGCTGTCACCGCCTGTCCCCAGCCCGGCCGCTGGCGGGGACAGAACTCCTGGGAAGCGCTGATTCCCGCATTTTCCGCGCTGTTGCTGGGCGGAGCGCGCGGAATTCCAGCCCGGGAGTGCTCCGGGGCTGCGGGCTCGTTATGGCCGGCACGAAACCAGCCCTGGGGTGGCGCGGGGACACGGGGGGGACACGCGAGCGACACGGGAGCGACACGGGAGCGACAAAGCCACCCCTGCGGTGCCGGGCCGGGAGGGACAAGGGAGTGACAGCGGAGGGACACGGAGTGGATTTAGGGCAAAGCCACCCCTGCAGGGCCGGGCCAGGAGTGACACGGGGGTGACACCGGAGTGACACCGGCCCCGGTTCAGCACAAAGCCACCCCTGCGGTGCCAGGCCTGGAGTGACACGGGAGTGACACGGGAGGGACACGGGACTGACACCGTCCCGGGTTCAGGGTAAAGCCACCCCTGCGGTGCCGGGAGTGACACGGGAGGGGACACGGGAGGGACAGCGGCCCGGGTTCTGCACAAAGCCACCCCTGCGGGGCTGGGCCGGGAAGGACACGGAGGGGACACGGGGGTGACACGGGAGGGACACGGGACTGACACCGTCCCGGGTTCAGGGTAAAGCCACCCCTGCGGTGCCGGGAGTGACACGGGAGGGGACACGGGAGGGACAGCGGCCCGGGTTCCGCACGAAACCATCCCCGCAGCGCCGCGAGGGACAGGGCAGCGCCACGTGAGTGACACGGGAGTGGCACGGAGGTGACACCGGGCCGGGTTCAGCACGAGGCCAGCCCGGCAGGCGCAGCCGCGCGTCGGGCGCGATCTGCGGGCGCGGCGCTGAGGAGCCCGCGGGGCGCGGGGAGCGGCGCGGGACGGACGGACCGACGGACGGACACACGGAAGGGCGAGAATGGAACCCTTAACCCCTTCCGTGCCGGGAGCCGTGCGGAACGGACGGACCGACGGACGGACGGACACGCGAAAGGGCGCGAATTGAGCCTTTAACCATTTCCGTGCCGGGAGCCGCGCGGGACGGACGGACGGGCGGACGGACGGACACGCGAAAGGGCAGGAATTCAGCCCTTAACCCCTCCCATGCCGGGAGCTGTGCGGGATGGGTTCAGCCTTTAACCCCTCCCGTGCCGGGAGCTGTGCGGGATGGGGTCACCTTTAACCCCTCCCGTGCCGGGAAGCGGAGCTGGGCCCTGGAGCCGTGCCCGGCAGGGAGGCGGGGCCGTCTCGCACCCGGCCCGGGTGTGAGGGGAGCGCGGAGGGAGCAGCTGGAGGCTCCGCGGAGCCTTCGCACGGCAGCTGGTGCGAATTAATGAGCGCCGGGAGCCGCCAGAGCCCGGCACGGGCTGGGAGCCCAATCCCGGTCCCTGTCCCTATGGGATGGGCTGGGATCCCAATCCCTGAGTCCCCGGCACGGGCTGGGATCATAATCCCGGTCCCTGTCCGTATAGAATGGGCTGGGATCCCAATCCCGGTCCCTATCCCTATGGAATGAGCTGGGATCCCAATCTCTGTCTCTATGGGGTGGGTTGGGATCCCAATCCCTGTCCCTGTGGAATGAGCTGGGATCCCAATCCTCGAGCCCCTGGGATGGGCTGGGATCCCAATCCCATTCCCAGTCCCTATAGAATGGGTTGAGGTCCCATCCCCTGTCCCTTTGGAATGGGTTGAGATCCCAGTCCTGATCCCTGTCCCTATGGGATGGGCTGGGATCCCAATCCCTGTCCCTATAGAATGGGCGGGGATCCCATTCCCGGTCCATATGGAAGGGGCTGGGATCCCAATCCCGGTCCCTATGGATCACGGGGATGGCAGGGAGGGGGACGGGGGTGACAGGAAAGGGGAGTGTGGGCAGGTCAGAGGGACACAGAGGGGATTCAAGAGGGGATTTATGGGACCTGGCCCAGGATCTTTGGGCCGGGATGGATCTGGATCCGTGGATGGATTCAGGCTCCTCTCGTGCCCTCCCGGAGAGCTGGCACGGCTGTGCCCTCGCTGGGACATTGTGACATCCAGACCACCGGGAAGAGGCTGCGGGGACAACGACAGGCCGGGGACACTTTCCCTGCCTTGTTTCCTGAGCTGAGCCCTTGGGGACCCCTTGGGCACCCGAGATGTCACCATCCAAGATGCCCCCATGGAGACGTCACCGTCCCCTTCCTCCAGGGTCTCCCCAATATCTGGGGACAAGGGCCATGGAGACGAGCTTGGGTGTCCCCAAATGCGGGGACACAGAGTGGGGGCTGCCACCCTCCCTGCTAGGAGACCTTTCCAGGATCGCTGCGGGATTCAGGGAAGGAAGGAAGGAAGGAAGGAATGGTGCGGAAGGAAGGAAGGAATGGTGCGGAAGGAAGGAATGTGCGGAAGGAAGGAAGGAATCCCAATATTGGAAGAGATCCCAATATTGGAAGAGCAAAAGGCTGCCCTCGGCAGGGAATGAAAGAGGCGCTGATAAATTATCCAGGAGCGCGGGAGGGGAGCGCGGGGCCCTCTGCATTATGCAGGAGCCGGGGGACGCAATTAGCGGGGCAGGCTCGGGGCTGCGGGCCGGGAGCGGCTCCGAGCGCGGGGGCGCGAGGGCTCCGTTTCCCGGGAAAAGTGGGGGGAAAGAGGCTCCATTTCCCGGGAAAAGCAGGGGGAAAGCAGATCCTTTTCCCTGGAAAAGCGGGGGAAAGCAGATCCTTTTCCCTGGAAAAGCGGGGGGATGCCTCCAGAGCATCTCCTGCCCGCCGGGATCGCTTTTCCAGGGAATGTCCCGGGCCAGGCCGGTCCCCGAGCGGATCCAGCCGGGCCAAGGGACAGGCAGGGATGCAGCTGGGGACAATCTGGGGAAACCTGGGAATGTCTTCCCGCGGGAAGCAAACTGTTGCTCGCCGGGGCTTTCGGTGGGAAAGGGGGAGCAGAGCTGTTCCGGGGCCATCCCACAGGGTCTGGATCTCCCCCGGCGGGAATTTCAGCGCTGGAATCTCCCCCTTTCCCCCCTCACCCCAAATAAATCTCGGCTCTCCCTCATCCCGAGGAGCGGCTGGAGCCGTTCCCCATTTCCATAAAGCAATTAGGGCCGGGTGATCTCCCGAGATTCCCCCGCGCGCATCCCAAACGGCGGCGCGGGATCGGCGCGGCTCCATCCCCGCGTTGCCATGGCGACTGGGGCGGCGGCCGGGGGGGCTGGGATGCGGGGGCTTTTAGTAACCATAGTGAGGGAGTCGGGGCAGAAGGGAATCGCGGCTTGGTTTCCAGCCGGCAGCGGGAGTTCATGGCCGGGGGCAGCGGGGAGAGGGTGCGGTGCTGATGGGGGTGGCACTGATGGTGACAAATCCACCCCATAAACAGCGCCGGGCCGATCCCAAAAGGGTGCGGTCCCAGTTCCGGGGGTTCGGCCTGGGATAGTGGGAGATGCTTCCCGGGGTTTGGGATCAACCTGAGGGGGTGGGAGATGGATGGGGGTCTTCCTTTTGGGGTATCCCGGGGTGTTGGCAGCGCCGAGGGCCCGTTCCTGTTCCTCTGGACATCCTGAAAACGCCCCATTCCCATCCCACAAATCCCCCATTCCCCATGCCATAAATGCCCCATTCCCCATCCCGCAAATTCCCCGTTCCTGCTTCCAGGCCCACCATGGATTTGTTCTGTCCCATTCCTAATCCTCTGAACATCCCCAAAATCCCCATTCCCATTCCCCCATTCCTGATCCCCTGAACATCCCCCAAATCCCCATTCTGATTTCCCCGTTCCTCACCCCCCAAATCCCCCAAATCCCCATTCCCATTTCCCCGTTCCTCACTCTCTGAATATCCCCCAAATCCCCGTTCGGGTTCCCTATTCCTCACCCGCTGGACATCCCCCAAATCCCCATTCCCATTTCCCCGTTCCTCACTCTCTGAATATCCCCCAAATCCCCGTTCGGGTTCCCTATTCCTCACCCGCTGGACNATCCCACAAATCCCCCATTCCCCATGCCATAAATGCCCCATTCCCCATCCCGCAAATTCCCCGTTCCTGCTTCCAGGCCCACCATGGATTTGTTCTGTCCCATTCCTAATCCTCTGAACATCCCCAAAATCCCCATTCCCATTCCCCCATTCCTGATCCCCTGAACATCCCCCCAATCCCCCTTCTGATTTCCCCGTTCCTCNCCCTGAACATCCCCCAAATCCCCATTCTGATTTCCCCGTTCCTCACCCCCCAAATCCCCCAAATCCCCATTCCCATTTCCCCGTTCCTCACTCTCTGAATATCCCCCAAATCCCCGTTCGGGTTCCCTATTCCTCACCCGCTGGACATCCCCCAAATCCCCATTCCCATTTGCCCGTTCCTCACCCCCTGAACATCGTCCCAATCCCCGTTCCCGTCCCCTGCTCCTCACCCCATCAATCCCCCAAATCCCCCACTCCACATCCCCCAATCCCGTTCCCGCTGCAGGGTCTCTGCCGAGGCCCCGCGGGCCGCAGGGTGACCTTGGCTCGGCTCGCGGCCGCGATTAGCGCAATTAGCGGCACAGAGCTCCCCCCGCGCGGCCCCCGCCGCTCGCGGACCCCACAAAAGCCCCTCAAGGTCGCGGCGAACGCGGCAGCGGCTGGGGGAAGGGACAGGGGACAGGGGACAGCGACAGCGCTGCCCCGGTGGTGGTGGTGGCCCGTGCCTTATCTCTCATCGTTTATCTCTTATCTAACTCTCATATCTCTCATATCTTATATCTTATCTCTTATCTACAATATCTTATCTCTTATCTCTTATCTCTTTATCTCTTATTTATCATATCTCACATCTTATCTCTTATATCTTATCTCCTATCTATAAAATCTTATCTATAATATCTCTTATCTCTTATCTATATCTTATCTCTTATCTATAATTCCTTGTATCTTATATCTCATCTCTTCTCTTTATCTCTTATCTTTATATCTCCTCTTTATCTCTCACGTAACATCTCGTGTCTATCATCTCTTATCTGTCGTCTATCACCTATCATCTATCACTTATCATCTATTATCTCTTATATCTCATCTCTTATCTTCATCTCTTCCCTAACACCTCTTATCTCTCATTTCTTATCTTTTATCTATTGTCCATCATCTATTAACCATCTATTATCCCTTATCTCTTATATCTCGCCTCTTATTTTTATCTCTTCCCTAACGTCTCTCATCTCTCACCTCTTGTCCCTTATCTCTTAGCTCTCATATCTCATCTCTTATCTGTTATATCTTATCTCGTCTCTTCTCTCTCATATCTTATACCTTATCAGTCATGTCTTATCTCTTATCTCTCATCTCTTATCTCTTATATCTCGTGTCTTCTCTTTATCTCTTACCTAACATATCTATCAGCTATGATCTCTCATCTGTTATCGTTTATCTCTTAAATCTCATTTCTTATCTTTATCTCTTCTCTGACATTTCTCGTCTCTTGTATCTTATCTCTTATCTCTCATGTCTGATATCTTATCTGTTAGCTCTCCTCGATCAGCTACCATCAATTACCTGTTATCTCTTCTGTCTCCTCTCTTCTCTTTATCTCTTATCTTTCGCTCTTCCCTAACATCTCTTATCTCTCATCTCTTATCTAAAATCTATCATCTATTATCCTTTATCTCTAATATTTAATCTCTTAACTTTATCTCTTTCCTAATGTCTCTTATCTGTCATCTCTTATCTATAATCTCTCATCTATTATCCCTTATCTCTTATATTTCATCTCTTGTCTTTATCTCTTTCCTAACATCTCTTATCTCGCATCTCTTACCTCTTATCTATCATCTGTCATCCCTTATCTCTTATATGTCATCTCTTTTCTTCACCTCTTCTCTTCATCTCTTACCTAACATTTCTTACCTAAATCTCTTATCTATCATCTCTTATCGATCATCTCTTGCCTACCATCGATCATCGATCATCGATCATCGATTACCTATCATATATTATCCCCTATTTCTTATATGTCGTCTCTTATCTTTATCTGTTCCCTAACACCTCTTATCTCTCATCTTTTATCTCTTATCAATCAGCTATCAGCTATCAGCTATCAGCTATTATCCCTTATCAATATATCTCGTCTCTTCTCTTTGTCTCTTATCTTTATCCCTTCCCTCCCATCTCTTTCTTATCTCTAATACCTTATCTCAAATATCCCTTAACTCATGTCTGATGTCTTTTATCTATCACCTCTTAACTCTTATCTATCATGTCTTATATCTTGTCTTTTATATCTTATCTCTTATATCTTTTCTCTGTCATCTTTTATCTCTTCCATCTCGTCTCGTCTCTTTATCTCTTCTCCTTATCTCTTCCCTCTCATCTCTCACCTCTCAGCCCAATCTCTGATCGCTCGTCTCGCGTCTCTTATCGCGTATCCCATATCTGTTATCTCAAATCTCTCATCCCTTATGGGGCAGGGAAGGGACGGATTCTGCCGGGAGCATCCCAAACCCACCCTGATCCCGCTCTGGAGACCCCAAACCCCAAACCCGCCCTGATCCCGCTCGGGAGACCCCAAACCCCAAACCCACCCTGATCCCGCTCTCGAGACCCCAAACCTCAAACCTGCCCCGATCCTGTTCTGCAGACCCCAAACCTGCCCTGATCCTGCTCTGGAGACCCCAAATCCTAAATCTGCCCTGGAGACCCCAAACCCGCCCTGATCCCAGCCTGGAGATCCCAAACCCCAAACCCATCCTGATCCTGCTGTAGAGATCCCAAACCTCAAACCTGCCCTGATCCCAAACTGGAGACCCCAGACCCCAAACCCGCCCTGATCCCACTCTGGAGACCCCAAACCCGCACTCAGCCCGGCCTGG
>VZRL01006199.1:1034655-1138696 GCA_013397895.1 Origma solitaria | reverse complement strand
TGCCCACCCCTTAGGTGGGACTGGCAATCGCTGAGCCAGTCAGGGCCCTGCCAGCTCAGCACTGGGGCAACCCCAAGAGTCCATGGCTAAGAGCTCAGCCAGGCCTTGGGGCGACTCTGTGGGTGGAGCAGGGTGCAGCCTCAATTTCAGCAAAGCCTGGCCGGTGCATCACAGCAGACACAGGCACTGCCTTTCCAGGATGTTTCCAGACACGCAACATGCCGTCTGTGAGAGCACACAGACATCATGCCCTTGTAATGCCTAGCCCAGTGCCAATGTGCTCACAGCGGTAAAACTGACCGCCCTCTGTAGCCTAAGGCCAACCAAGAGGGCAGATTGTGGCTGGGCCCAAGGAGCTCACCCCTAAGGGGGGTCCAGATCAAAAAGGTGCGAAAGCAGCAATATTGGGGCCCTGACATGATGGCCTCAACAGGCCCTTTCCAGTGCCAGTGTGCCTGGAGCTCGAGGCTCTTTACATCTCTCAAGCCTAATTCTTGGCCATCTTGGAAGGGTGCAACTGCACAATTTTTCAGCTCTGCTACCTGTGATGCTCAGGCCCTCTGGCCCATTGCAATCTGACACAAGGGGTGAGGGCTAGGCTTGAGAGATATAAAGAGCCTCGAGCTCCAGGCACACTGGCCCTGGAAAGGGCTGGCGAAGGCCATCGCAGCAGGACCCCAGCATTGTGGATCCTCTGGCTTTCTGGGCTGGATAACCCAGGAAATGGGCCTGGGTAATTAACTAAGGCTAGGGTTAGGGTTACGCCAAGGGTTAGGCTTTAGAGGTGTAAAGAGTCTTGAGCTCCAGGCACACTGCTACTGGAATAGGCCTGCCAAAGCCATCGCAGCAGGGCCCCAGCGCTGTGGATCCACCAGCTTTCTGAGCTGGACAACCCAGGTACTGGGCCTGGGACACGAGTAGGGCTAGGGTTAGGGTTATGTTTAGGGTTAGGCTTCAGAGATTGTCTCGGAATAGAGAAAAATTTCCTAGGTGGAAAGTGTTCTGAATAAAACACCTCTCCCACAGCAAAGACTTCCGGCACCCCTTCCCCCCACAACAACAGAATATCTCGGCTGAAAGTGGGAAAAGAACTGTTTAATTAACAGACCACACAGTGGAAGGAGAAAGGGAAAAAAGATTCATTAAACCTGAACAAACAGTTGATGAGCNAAAAAAAAAACCCAAGCAGCAGCCACACCAGTAGCAACAGCAACCAGCAGCAGCAACTGACGAAAAAAACCAGTGTCCCTTCCTTCTCACTCCCCTGTAGAACAGCCGGGGGAAGAGTTTCAAAACATCCCGTGCTGGCGGCAGAGCTTCTCCCGGCTGCCGGACACAGTTAAAGCTACAGGACCATATTTCTGGTCAAGCATACAAAACTATAGGGAATACAAGATATCATTTCACAACCCCAGGACAGAGATCTAAAGAGTCTTGAGTTCCAGGCACACTGTCACAGGAATGGGCCTGCCAAGGCCATTGCAGCAGGGCACTAACATTGCTGCACCATTTGATCTCTTAGGTAGACAACACAGGTACTGGTCTCGGATAATTAACTAGGGATAGGGTAAGGGTTATGCCTAGGGTTAGGCTTGATGGATCTAAAGAGCCTCGACCTCCAGGCACACTGGCGTTGGAAAGGGCCTACCAAGACCATTGTGCCCAGGCCCCAACATTGTGGATCCTCCAGCTTTCTGAGCTGGACAACACAGGTACAGGGCTCGGGTAATTAACTAGGGCTCTGCTTAGAGTTACGCCTAGGGTTAGGCTTCAGAGATCTAAAGAGTGTTGAACTCCAGGCACATTGGCACTGGAAAGGGCCTGCCAAGGCCATCGTGGCAGGCCCAAACATTGTGGATCCTCAAGCTTTCTGAGCTGGGCAAATCAGGTACTGGGCTTGGGTAATTAACTAGGGCTAGGGTTAGGGCTATGCCTAGCATTAGGCTTGAGAGATTTAAAGACTCTTGAGTAGCAGGCACACTGGCACTGAAAAAAGCCTGCCAAGGCCATCGCGGCAGAGCCCCAAAACTGCTGCACAAACAGCTCACTTCAAGTAGACAAAGCTGGTACTGGGCTCCGGTAATTAACTAGGGCTAGGGTTAGCGTTACGCCTAGGTTTAAGCTTCAGAGATCTAAAGAGTCTAAAGCTCCAGGCACACTGGCACTGAAAAGGACCTGCCAAGGCCATTGCAGTAGGGCCCCAGCATTGTGGAACCTCCAGCTTTCTGAGCTGGAAAACCCAGGTACTGGGCCTGGGTAATTAACCTAGGGTACTTAACTAGGGCTAGGGTTAGGGTTCTGCCTAGAGTTAGGGTACAGAGATGCAAAGAGCCATGAGCCTTGGGAACACTGGCTCTGGAAAGAGCCTGCCAAGGTCATTGTGACAGGGCCCCAACATTGCTGCTCCCACATCTTTCTGAGCTGGACAACCCAGGCTTTTGGCTCGGGTAATTAACTAGGGCTAGGGTTAGGGTTCCGCCTAGGGTTAGGGTTCAGAGATCTAAGGAGCTGCGAGCCACAAGAACACTGGCTCTGGATAGAGCCTGCCAAGGGGACTGCGGCAGGGTCCACAAACAGCTGCTCCCTCATCTTCCTGATCTGGACAACCCAGGCCTTGGGCTCGGATAATTTACTAGGGCTAGGGTTAGGGTTTCACCTAGGGTTAGGTTTCAGAGATCTAAAGAGCCATGAGCCTCAGGCACACTGGCGCTCGAAAGAGCCTGCCAAGGCCATCACGGCAGGGCCCCAGAATTGCTGCACCAACAGCTCACTTTGGTAGGCAACCCTGGTACTGGGCTCGGGTGATTAACTGTGGCTTGGGTTAGGGTTACGCCTAGGGTTAGTCTTCAGAGATGTAAATGGTCTTGATCTCCAGGCACACTGGTGCTCAAAAGGGCCTGTCAAGGCCATCACAGCAGTGCCCCAACTTTGCTGCACCACCATCTCTCTTAGTTTGTCAACCAGGTACTGGGCTCGGGTAATTTACTAGAGGGCTAGGGTTAGGGTTCCGCCTAGGGTTAGGCTTTAGAGATGTAATGAGTTTTGAGATCCAGGCACACTGGCCCTGGAAAGGGCCTGCCAAGACCATCGCAGCAGCGTAACAAAGTTGTGGATCCTCAAGTTTTCTGAGCTGCACCACCCAGGTACTGGGCTTGGGTAATTAACTAGGGCTAGGGTTAGGGTTACACCAAGGTTTAGGCATCAGAGATCTAAAGAGTCTCGAGGTCCAGGCACACTGGCGCTGGAAAGGGCCTGCCAAGGCCATGGCAGCAGGGCACTAACATTGTGGATCCTCCAGCTTCCTGAGCTGGTCAAGTCTGTTATTCAGATCGGGTAATTAACTAGGACTAGGGTTAGGTTTACACCTCAGTTTAGGCTTGGGACATCTAAATAGACTTGAGCTCCAGTCATACTGGTGCTGGAAAGGGTCTGCCAAGGACATCATGGTAGGACCTCAACATTGCTGCTCGACCAGCTCTCTTAGGTAGACAACCCAGGTACTGGGCTTGGGTAATCAGCTAGGGTTACGCCCGGGGTTAGGCTTCAGAGATGTTAAGGGTCTCAAGCTCCAGGCACACTGACGCTGGAAAGGGCCTGCCAAGGCAATTGCAGCAGGGCCCCGACATTGTGGATCCTCTGGCTTTCTGAGGTGGACAACCCAGGTGTACTGGGCGTGGGTAATAACCCATTTCCTGGGTTATCCAGCCCAGAAAGCCAGAGGATCCACAATGCTGGGGTCCTGCTGCGATGGCCTTCGCCAGCCCTTTCCAGGGCCAGTGTGCCTGGAGCTCGAGGCTCTTTATATCTCTCAAGCCTAGCCCTCACCCCTTGTGTCAGATTGCAATGGGCCAGAGGGCCTGAGCATCACAGGTAGCAGAGCTGAAAAATTGTGCAGTTGCACCCTTCCAAGATGGCCAAGAATTAGGCTTGAGAGATGTAAAGAGCCTCGAGCTCCAGGCACACTGGCACTGGAAAGGGCCTGTTGAGGCCATCATGTCAGGGCCCCAATATTGCTGCTTTCGCACCTTTTTGATCTGGACCCCCCTTAGGGGTGAGCTCCTTGGGCCCAGCCACAATCTGCCCTCTTGGTTGGCCTTAGGCTACAGAGGGCGGTCAGTTTTACCGCTGTGAGCACATTGGCACTGGGCTAGGCATTACAAGGGCATGATGTCTGTGTGCTCTCACAGACGGCATGTTGCGTGTCTGGAAACATCCTGGAAAGGCAGTGCCTGTGTCTGCTGTGATGCACCGGCCAGGCTTTGCTGAAATTGAGGCTGCACCCTGCTCCACCCACAGAGTCGCCCCAAGGCCTGGCTGAGCTCTTAGCCATGGACTCTTGGGGTTGCCCCAGTGCTGAGCTGGCAGGGCCCTGACTGGCTCAGCGATTGCCAGTCCCACCTAAGGGGTGGGCACAAGAAGGCCGTGGGGCTTAAAGGGCGCAGCATGAGGTCAGCACATGCTCACAGCCTAGAACGCTGCATGGAGTTCCTGTCCTGCCCCCGCTGCAATCCTAGGAGGTGCTAGCTCTATGTGTGTTTTTCTAGATCTCTCCTTCTGTCTTCCTCTCTGCCTCTCTTTTCCTGCTTCTCTTTGCCAGGAACTTTTGGTTCACACAGCATTTCGTATGCTTCAAGGTTTTTCTCGGTTGGGCAAAATAGGTTCTAAGTAAATGCTACATTGACACTGAGTACTGCTGTGATAAGTGGTTGAACATGGAATTATAAGTTGTATTTCATCCTTTGCCAAAGGTGCTTGGTTTTTGAGCATTTGATTTTGATATTGTTATCAGATAGCTTTAGTGTGATTTTCACCACTTGTTTACATCTGGTGGGGATTTCTCCTTTGTGCTAAGAGAGAGAGAGAGTATGAGAATGTTGAGTTAAACTGTGCTGATCTAAGGATCCGGGGCTTAACAGGTGCCTCCATAGCCATCTGCACACTTTTTCAGCTCTGCCACCTATGATGCTGAGGCCCTCTGGCCCAGTGCCAAGCTGCTACCGGGGGCTAGGTTTAGACTTGGGAGATCTAAAGAGCCTTGATCTCAAGGCACACTGGTGCTCTAAAGGGCCTGCCGAGGCCATTGTGGCACGCCCTCAACATTGCTTCTCCTATATCTTTCTGAGCTGGACTACCCTTGTTTTTTGCTATTGCGGCTTTGGATGATGTTTTAAAGCGAACCAGTATTTCTTTCAAAAGATGTACCAGTAATCTTATGTTCCCTGAATCAGTGTAATTCTTTTCTTTCTTTTTTGTCTTTATTTATATTTATTTAACTCATTCTCATTCTTTTACAGAGCTGTTTGTTTTTTCTTTATATGTTAACACTCTATCAAATGCATGGAACATTTTTGGCTCAATTCATAAAATATAATAATACTCTAATGAACGAAAGTATTCTTTAATTACATTTGTCAGCATTATTGTTTTTTCCTTGTATTTGAATGGTGTTTCCAGGCACCCAATTAATCGACTTTTATTCCCAGTCCAACAATATGAGGGTGAGCATACATGACTGATATAGAGAGTCTGCATTGTTTTGGTCTAGTCATCCTTCTGACACACTATTTCTTTTTCTTTACTTCTGAGGTTGACCAGTGTATGGCATGGTAGAGAAAAGCAGCACAATGTTAACAGCAGCTGTTGATTTTTTCTATGCATATATGAAATAGGAGCCTATCAGGTGTGAAGTAGATAACGAACAGTACATGTCTCATTACTGTTCTCCATGCAGCATAAAGGCTGGCTGGTGCAACACAGCCCAGCATTAAATGTCTATGACATTCTCTTCAGTACAAACTTTAATAAAAGTGCAGAAACAATGTAGAACATTCTTAGAGATCATAAAAAAATTGTTAAGTATATCAATCTCAGATTTAGAACCTGTGCAACTATATTTGTACAGTGTTTCATCCAACTACAGTGACTGAGAAACAAATCTCATTAGCCCAGGCACAGAACTGCATCAACAAATCTGTATTGGTTGTTGGAATCTGAGCTGGTATCGCTTTTCACTGTTTTGCCACCGTACATCAATGTATGACCTCTGGTTTCTTGCTTCAAGCTGTACTGAAAATATAGAGCTCGTGGATTCCTGAGAGTCATCATGCACTAGGAAAACATCACATCATAAAAGAAAAAATTAGTTCAAAGCATACTGCAAAAAATAAAATTTTAATTTCTCCACCAGTTCCCTCTGGACCTGCAGATGTATCTCACCAGTCTCATGGGACTTGTGGACATTCAAATTCCTTAAATGGTCTCAAACACGATCTCCTGTTGGTGGCAGTTTTTCATTCTCCCAGTCCCTGCCTTTGTCTTTTGTGACTCAGGTGGTGTTGCTGGAACACTTACTGGTGAATATCGAGGCAAGAAAGTCATTAAGTATCTCAGCCTTCTCCGTATCCTGGACAATCAGGTCTCCTGTTTCCTTCTGGAGAGGGTTCACGTTTTCTCTAGCCTTCCTCTTGTAACTGACATATCTATAGAAGCTTTTCTTGTTGCCATTAGTGCCCCTGGCCAAGTTTAATTTTATCAGGGCTTTAGTTTTCTTAACCTGATCTCTGGATGCTTGGATAATCTCTCTGTATTCCTCTCAGGCTACTTGACCCTGTTTCCACTCTCTGTAGGCTTTTTTTTTGTGTGTTTGGGGTTGTTCAGGAATTCCTTGGTTATCTACAAAGGCCTCCTGGCTTTTTTGCCTGACTGAGGTGATCCTTGAATATTAAGCTTTCTTGAGCTCCTCTTCTCTCCAGGGCTTTATTCCACAGCACTCTACCAAGCAGACCCCTGGAAAAGCCAAAGTTTGTTCTCCAGAAGTCCAGGCTAGCCAGCTAGCTTTGTGCCCTTCTCACTTCCACAAGTATCTCAAAGTCCAGCATTTCATGGTCACAGCAGCCAAGGCTGCCCTTGATCTTCACATTCTCCACCTCAACAGCTCCTCCTTGTTCGAAAGAGAATGGTTCAGCACACCACTTTCTTGCTGGCTCCTCCATCACTTGGAGAGGGCCATTATCACCAACACATTCCACGAACTTCTGGATTGCTTGTGCCTTTCTGCGTTGTCCCTCCAACATCGAAAAAAATTATGTGATTTTGGGGTGGTTGAAGTCCTCCACAAGGTCTTGTGAACATGAAGCTGATCCTATTTGTCTGTAAAAGGCCCCATCAGCTCAGTCTTCTGTTGCATGGCCTGCACCAGACCCCCACTATATATATATCACCTGTCCCTGCTCTCCTTTTAATCATGGCTCATAAACTCTCAGTCTGCTGCTTATCCATCCCCAGGTGGATCTCCATGCACTCCAGCTGGTCATTGACATGGAGTGCAACACCTCCTCTATATCTCCCCTACCTGTCCTTCCTACAGAGCCTGTAGCCTTCCATTCCACAGCAGCCATTCCACCACATCTCCATGACAATAAGATCATAGCCCTGCAGGTGCACATGTGTTTGTAACTCCTCTTGTTTATTCCCCACGTATGTGCATCTCCTTAGAGGCATTTAAGTTGGCCCCAGGATGAAGCTGACTGCTTCATTTGCAATTATTATTTTCCAGAAGCATTTTTAAGCAGGTATTTATTTCATGAAGTGGTACAGAAAAAAACACCTTACCTGTCACAGAACAGACTCTAAGCAAACAAAAAAGATAAAAAGTGAAGTCTCTACAGATCCAAGATGACATGACAAAAGAAGCACTATTAGAGTAGCAAGAGAGGTAAAGGGTAATAACCTAAATATTCTACATTTGAAATAAGGCATAGGAACAATGTGGAAGAAAATCCTGTACAATTATCTCTCTAAAAAATAATGTTGCAAAGATGAAGGTGAAGTTCAGGTACCCAAACTCACCTGAAAATAGTAAGGAGGTAAGGTGTATTAATGATATGGTATTAATGTACATTTGTGTTTGCATATCTTACGAGCATTTTGCCCTCCTGCTCCTACTTTTAGTGTTCTAATCATATATTCACCTTCAAAATAATTTGATATCTTTTTAAAACTAGCAATGAAGGATATATTTGCTTCTTTTCCTCCACAAGTATAACTCTCTAGAGGGATACTGGCCTGAAGCCCAGGAGTTAGTCTACAGGCTTAGACTAATAAATAATTTTTAATCAGATTGTTTGTATCACTGTAGTAGTGTTAATTTCCGTTTAATATCTTTGTGTCCAGAGAACTCACAGTAGTTTCCTTCAGATTTCACAGTTTCATATTCTGAATTCAAAAGATAAATATATAAAAGAGAATCCCCCACATATGCAAAATTTGAGGTACTAAAGGATTATTATTTGATTCAGCTTTGCACTTCAAGATTCAAAGTGAGAAAACCATGTTTTGAAAAACATGATTTTGAAAGAAAATTTAAAGCTGTACCAAGAAAATCACTTATTTTCTATAGATGCAACTAAAAAAAGCAGTTGCTTGTCATCTTAATTCCTCTCTGTTCATCATTACATTAAAAATCTTGAGTTTTACTAATGCTGAAAATATTAGTAGGACTTTGTATCTCCTCAGGTCCTTGTCCTTGTTTCTGTTTGTGTACTTGCATAACCTAAAAATATTTGTCAATTTTTCTGTCCTCAGAATATGTATAATATGTCGCCTTCTACAGTAAAATAAATGAACTAGACAACAAAAGGGTATATGAAATCCCTGAAGAGGGTATATCCTAAAATAAATCAGAATATTTTAAGAATAAAGTAATGAATCCATTTCATTATTTCTTGCAATGTGAACACCAATCTGAACATTAGGAAGTTCAGAATGTAATGCATCATGGACTTCCATATAGAGAGCAGAAAAGCAATTCTAATAAATGGGCAGATCATATAAAAATGATTTGTATCAATATCTATCAGTCTGAACTCTGACAGTAGTGCACCCACTGTTTCCCCCAAAGTAGGCAATAATGAAAAAGTGTCTCTTCCATTTATGCATTAATTTCAGGACTGATTGCACCTAACCACATTGAATCTGTCCACATCCTTTTCAAGCATGGCAACTAATGATCACAATTCCTGTCATGTAGATCAGTGCTTCAACATCCGGTTGGAAATTGTCAACTCTGCATACTACAAATCTATGTTCTGTCAATATTACAAATGGATAAGCAGACAGGTGCCATTTCAGAACTCCTCTCATACTGTTTTAAGCTATGTTGAGCCATTTTGTCAAATAAAGCTCAAAAATGTGTTTCCCCAAGCTCAAAAAGTTTCCCTGTGTATTCTTTTTAATACACAATATTGCACCTGTCCATTTCCAGTTTTGTACTCTGATTCAATTTTTACTTTTTAGTACGGTACAACTTTAGGATATAATGTTCCAAAATAAAATACTGAGAAAATATCAGAACAATTTTCTATGCTAGCTTTTCAGTTTGGCAACTCATACAGTGGACATCTAATGGATCTTATGCAGATCAAATTTAATGATTTTACAGGCTGGAGAATTGAACAGTCCTTTCAAGAAGGACTTGTGGGTCCTGGTGCATGAAAGGGTGGACGTGAGCCAGCAATGTGCATTTGCAGTCCAGAAAGTCAAGCATATCCTGGGCTGCATCAGGAGAAGGGGTGGCCAGCAGGTCAATGGAGGTGATTCTTCCCCTCTACTCTTGTGAAACCCCACTTGGAATACTGAATCCAACTCTGGTGTCCTCAGGACAGGAATGACGTGGACCTGTTGGAGCGAATCCAGAGGACAGCCATGAAGATGAGTAGACGGATGAAATATCTCTCCTATGAGGAAAGTCTGAGAGAGTTGGGGCTGTTCAGCCTGGAGAAGAGAAGGCTCTGGGGAGACCTCCTTGTAGCCTCTCAGTACTTAAAGGGACCTTATGAGACAGATGCGGACAAACATTTTATCAGGGTGAGTTGCGATAGGACAAGAGGTAATGGTTTTAAACTCATAACAGAAAGTCAGCTAAGATTTGATATAAGGAAAAAGTATTTTATAATGAGGGTCGTGTGACCCTGGAGCATGTATGTCCCATCCCTGGAAACATTCCTAGTCAGATTGGATGGGGGTCTGAGCAACCTGTTGTAGTTTAAGATGTCCCTGCTCATTGCAAGGGGAATTTGAACTAGGTGACCTTTAATGGTCCCTTCAAACTCAAACTATTTTATGACCCTATGATTTTCATATTTATTTCTCTTGCCATCTTCCTTAATGACTTCCTAATGCCAAAAAACAATGAAGAAATTAGAGTGAGGGAAAAAAAAGGAGGTAAAAAGTATACATCAGGAATAAACTTGTGAGAGAAAAATTGTATTTGCAACATAAACTTCATTTGAATTATTATGCAGTACTTAAAAGCTACAATGAAATAAAATATGATCAATAAATTGCATAGTGTTCATCATGCCAAATAAGGGAGATTGCAGACAACCTAGAAAAGGTCGGTGATGATTTACCTACTACAGTAAAAATCTACTTGACAATAGAAAACTAGCTTTTCTGAAGGAATAGACATTTAAAAAGTTAGAGAAGAAGAATGAATGCTGTCAAATTAAGAAGAGTACTTACAAACTAGGAATGACAAAGAGATAATCATGCTGACATCAAAACATGTGCATAAAATAACATCCACTGTTAAAAAGTGTGAAGAGTTTTGTTTGTAATGAATATTTTGACAGATATGTCATACAGGTTTCACCTCTCCTCCAAATTTCCATTCTATTAACACAAAAGAACAAATGGAGGAAAAACATTTTCGGTAGTATAGTAAATGCACATATATGTGCATATATATTTTAAGATATATATGTGCTCTGATGGTTAAGGAGTATGTGGTCTGATCTTTTGAGTATTTTCTGATTTGTTTGCTCTGTTAATCTCCTACTTCTGTTTTTAAGCTAAATCCCACAAGAAACTTCCATTGGATTTCTATTTCCAAAAGATGTGAGATATTTTCTAGCTACTTAAAAGATGCTGATCTAAGCCTCATAACAACAGTATGAACAAGCGCCCTTTTCAGGTCACAGACTTTTCATGCAGAGAAGAGATATCTCTAAATTTTTTTAATGGGGTTTCTTGCAGATGGAAAGAATATGTTCTCATTTCTATGCATATTAATTTATTATGTGATTTGTTTCACACTATACCATTGTCAACCCACTTAAAAAACTGTAGAATAAACTCAATACCCGTCCATTTATCCATATATATGTGTGTTTGTGTGTGTTTACTTACATATGTGCAACCTCCCCATCTGCCCATTTAAAGTCTGTAGTGGGTTAATCCCTGCCAGCCACCACCCATGACTCTTGTTCCCTCCCATCTTCTGCAGGATGGGACCAAAATAGAAGGAAGACAAAAAGGCTTGTGGATTGAGATAATCACAGTTCAATAAATTTAGCAAAAGCCACATAAGTGACCAAAGCAGAAAAAAAATTTCTTTCAGTACTTCACATTTGTAGGCAGATGTCCAGCTGCTTCCTGGGAAGCAGGACCCTCAGCATGCATAACAGTTGCTAGAAAAGACAAAGACCACAACCACAAATTTCCTTCTTCCACCTCTTTTCCTTGAGCTTCTTACTGCTGAGCATGACATTTTAGAGTATGGAATATCCATTTGGTCAGTTTGGTTAAGTTGTCTCAACTATGTTCGCTCCAAAATTCTTGTCCACCCCAACCCTCCTCTTTCTGACAGAACATGAGGTGGGGAGGGAAGGCCTTGGTGCTGTGCAATAGATAAATTATTTATCTCTGCAATAGATAAATGTTTGCTGTGTTATCAACAGTCTTTTAGCCACAAATGCTGATCACAGCATCATACAGGTTGCTATGAAGAAAGTTAACTTCTTTCCACCCAGACTCAGTTCAAAATCTCATTTCATATTTGCAGATATGTGGAAGGAGGTAAATTTTATACTGCCTCCATCTTTCTAATTATTACCATGTTGCACAAAGAGAAAATTATGAGACTACATCAAGAGTGAACTTAAAGATACTACTGGACCAAGAAAAAGTAGAGAGCTCTACTCAGTTTTTTGAAGTAAACTGGTTATGGAAACCAGAAAAGAGCCAGAGATCACAGGAGGAGGAAAGCATGCCATTATATTTAGTCAGGGTAGTGCGACAACCTAATTAGGTCTCATTGTCTTAACGACCTTAACTTCTATGTAACTAGAAGATAGAAACAATAGAACTAGAACTACTGAAATACATACACACATACACATACACATACATACATACATACATGCATACATACCTATATATATATATATATGTATATATACATATATAAAATTAGGCATGGAGAACGCACCACTCTTTAACAATACCATGGTCTTGCTGGGCATCTTGAAAAACAGGTGAACATTGCACATTCACATAGAAGAATGCACAGATGAGTTTTCAGTAAAGCTTCACTATGAATTTGGGGCTTTTTTTGTTTTACACTTACATCTGAAATAGTGATTCATGTAGCTGTTGAAAAATATTTCCATATCACTTAGATTTAATGTCTGTCTGTGACTCTGGAAAGACTTCAGAACACTTGGAGTAATTGACATTGTGACAACTACCTAAAAATTATCACTATACAGTAGAGCATAAAACTTTAGAACCACTTCTAGAATCAGATGGATTTACACCTGCAAAATTTTGGGCTTGCAACAACAGAATAGATAGTCTTGCATATTTTAATGCCAAAGCAGGTAAGACAGGACAAGAACTAAATTTTCCAAACAAATCAGGGACTCATTATGTCCTATCAATTACATCCTTCTACTATACAAGAAAAACAATTCTCTCCCTTATCGCCAAGACCCACAGCTTAGTGGGGAGCTAGTACCTTAGAATCAACAACTAAAAACCATCAAAAGTACTTTGAGCAGTACAGGGAAATGATTAACAGATTGTTCATTCAGACTACATTAAAACATGGGTTTATAGTTTCTTCCCTGGCAAAATGGAATCCATCCCAAATCCCAGCTAAAGGTCTATAGTGCAGCTGAAGATGTCTTTTGGAGTTTCTATGACTGTTTTGAGGGAAAGACTAATAAATGAGTCAAGGCAGTCAGCAAGTCCTTTTTTAACAAACCAGATATTATTAAATACCTAAATCAAGGGTATTTTATCTCTGCTTAGACTATTTGCAACAATAAATATATTTCAAGATGATAAATAAAACATCCAGACTGAACACAAAACCCTCAAAAACAAGAGAATAACCAAGAATAAGAATATCAGAATGGCGTTGGAAAGTTATTTGATGCTTAAAGCATATTTGCAGAATGTTTCTGTAATTAGGTTTAGCAATTTAAAACATATTTTCTTTAATAATGAACACTTAATCACAGAGAAAAGTAATAAATTTTGAAAAAAGAAGATAGGATTTTGTAAATAGGAATAAAGTAAATTATTCTACTCATTGTTCTTCGTTTTCTCTAACACTCAAATATCAAAACCTGAAAGAGAGCAAATAGCTCACCTCTTTCCTTTGAAAGTAATTAAAGATAAAATAAAATATGCTCTATAGCTGTCACACAAATGAAAGAGTGGAAACAATTTCCAATAACAGAAAGAAGAAATACATTTTTCTGTTATTAGAATTATGTCAAACATGCATAGTACTTTTTTCTAATGGGGAAAAGTCAACATCAAGAGCAAACTTTTCACTCACTTTAAATGTAGAGTCCAAAAGCTATGTAGAAACTTAGCTATAGTGACATTTGGAAAGACTCTGGAAATTTTTTTTATGTCCTGTAGTCCCCAGTGCCCTTACTTCTCTTATGGGAATGCAGTATATAGTCAGTTGATTCACTGTCACACAGAATTCAGTGTCTGAGCCTTCTAGAGCTAAGAAAAGGAGAGGAGATAAAATTTATACGTGCACAGCAAGAAGCAGAGCTTGAGAAGAAAGGAACAAAGGTTATGTTAATGTGCAGAAATTTTGGCATCTTTGGTTACAACAGACAACAAGACATCTCTTTCTTCACTTACAAACATGTTGCAGGTGGTGAAACAGTATTTTCTTTGCACAGATGTGAAACATCAGCCTAACAACCAAACTTCTTGAAGCAGAACCAGAGAATTCATAACATTAATTTTTAGGTTCATCGACATTACAGATAAAAGAATGTCTCTAATGTAGCACTGGGGGATACTTTGCTAAGCTTTAAATCCAATTGTTTGGGTTCCAGTCACAGGATAGCTGTTGAAATACAAAATACAATTGAAGAACTTTCCCCACTTTTTTTTTCTTTTTTTCAGAGGGGGTGGATTATGATTTACTACTGAACTGAAAATATTCTGTATAGGCTGCAGCTAGAAATTGAGTAATTCAGTAAAATGTAGCTCAAGTCTTTCTGTACTACAATTTAACACTGTCATATCTTCAAAAGAGTTGTTAAATACACCATGCAGTGCAAATCCACAGTAGACGTGCTGAGGTAAGGAAGACTAGAAAAAGTCTAATTTAAGATTTGGAGAGAAAGACTACAAAAAATCAGAAACTGAGAAAACAGAACTGAGAAATAAAATTGATGAAAGGTGTTGAAGAAATGACAAATGTTTGCTGCAAATCTGCAGCTAATTAGTATAGTATAGAACATGATATTATAGTATAGCTATCTTTATGAACCTCTTAAGAAACATGTAATGGCTTTTGTCCCTACTGATTCAGGAGCACTAACAAAGCCTTTCCTTTGACCGATTGTTCCAGAAAACAACAATTTATATAAGGGAAGCTATCCTATGACCTTCAGACCTACCATAAAATTTTGAATTTATTTTGAAGCATGATTTGTGCCTGCTAAATTTGGTAGGCAAAATAGTGAATGGCTCAGTAAAAAAGAAAAAGCTCCATTTTTATCTCTGCTTTCACACTCTTGTTTAGTGTGGATGACAAGGACAGTTAAGATATATAAAGCATATTCAGAATGGAGACAATAGACCAAATTTCTTAGTACTACTCCATGATACTCTGCCCTTGTAGCATACATGCCTCAGAGAATTTTCAGCCTGACACTCCAGCCAGAAAGATGTGAGGGAGTTGGAACTAGAAAAGTTGGAAACACCGGAAATCTGAAACTAATAATCAAATAATAGAAAACCTCACAAGTTGCTTTTAAAGATAAAAATGAGAAAGAGTAATGAATAACAAAGAAGAAAGCATAGAAATTATTGGGAGAAAAAGACTGCAGAATTGCTGGGCATTGCATGAGAATGGTTTTTGTATCAAATAAATTTGAACCTTTTATTTCACTAAACATGTAATCATCTTCTACTCCATATATATACACATATATATATAAATATATATAAAGAAAAGGTCAATAACAATGACATTTTATATGTTTTCCTGCTTTTTCCTAATTGCAATTAATATTAAATACAGACTCAGCAGTGATATTGGAAACATTTTGATTAGTAACTATGTGCAGTATTTTTTTATGGGCACGATTACACAGTAGGATGAAAAAAAGCATTACCTTGTCAACATATAGCACATACAGCACAGGAAGAGCACTGACCTGTTGGACCAAGTTCAGAGCAGGGCCACCAGGATGATTAGAGGAACGGAAGCATCTCTTGTAAGAGGAAGGCCTGAGAGGCTTGGGTTTGTTCAGCCTGGAAAAGGCTTCAGGGTGACCTAATCATGGCCTTACAGTAGCTAAAGGGGGCCTACAAAAAAAAAAAAAGAGAAGAACATTTTACAGGGGCATGTAGTGACTAGATATGGGGGAAAGGCTTCAAACTGAAATAGAGTTGTTTTAGATTAGATATCAGGGAAAAAATCTTTATTGTGAGGATGGCAAGACACTGAACCTTGTTGCCCTGAGAAGGTGTGGATGCCTCATCACTGGAAGTGTTTAAGGCCAGGTTAGATGGGGCTTGGAGCAACCTGGTGTAGTGAAAGGTGTCCCTGTCCCTGGCAGGAGGGTTGGAACACAATGATCTTTAAGGTCAGGTCCAACGCAAACCTTTCTGTGATTCCATGATTGTATGGGTACCGTCCCACAAACTTATGCCCATTTAAATCCTGAATATGCTTTTTCAAAGGAATTCAAGATTTTTAGTGCTATATTATATATATATATGTACATATATGTGCATGCATATATATATATATATATAGCGACCCCCTGCAGCCTTCCTAATAATTATTCACAAAACTCAGCCTTTAAACAAGGTTTCTTTGAAGAAAAAACAGAAGCATTGCATTCAGCAAATCTCAGTTGCTCTTAATTGATCTTTTTTTGCAGGAGGTCCATTTCCTCATTATTTGATGAGTAAACAGATTCTTCACACTAAAATAGACATGAAGTCATGGTCTGTAATTTCTGGCCTCCTGTAAAATATCATAATTCTACAGTTTCTTATGTGTATCTGGAGGTGCTTGAATATTACTATACTACATTTTCTTCTCTCCTGCTAATTGAATTATATATTTCAGGAATTTCAACACATCTTGGATGTCAAATGTGAATATTAATACACCTTTTGTTTTTTCAGCAGGAAAGGTACACAAGCATTATATGTATACATGTGCATGATTACTTTGATTTCTCTTTTTAAAGATCTTTTCTTAAATCTAGCTGAATGCATGGAACTGAACAAGGTTTGGGTTTTTTCTCCATTAACAAACATTGCATGAAATCATAATGTTTTCTCAGTGTAGAATATTTTCTCATCCTCTGCTCTTCCCCATTTGCAGGCATGACCTAATATTCCCCCAAAACATAAAGACATTGTCAAATTCACTGGATATTTTATTGGCAAATATATTCAAAGAAAGGAAACTAAAAATCAGACATATGGATAATATATTTGAAAATTTAGGACTTTTCCCCTTCTATAAAATATTATCTGACTGCCATCTATAAGTATATTTAATATGGATGATGAAAAATGAAATAGGGATTGTGTACTTCAATTCTTTAATTTTCACAATGGTTGTGGAACTGTTCCAGGAGCTGTAACCTTACTTCAGTGTGATCTTTTCTAAATATATGTGCAACAGAAATTATGTGCATGCCCTGACAGCAAAGAAAGAGGTAAGAGGTACTACACTACATGGTTTCCCTCCCAAGTTCTAAGATGTACGGTGTTATTTATTTCAAAGCAATTTCTCCAGCACTAATGTAACTTCTCATATATGAACAGGCTAGAATTCCTCTCACATCATATTATTTTCTCTAAATTAGCATTACTTCATTGTGCAGTTACCTTTTGTGTTCTAAAGTCAGTTTAGCAAGCCCGAGATATTTTTTCAATTATATTTGACCTAGAAGATAAAAGCCATGAAGTGATATAACATAAAAGACATCAAATAATCTACATCCCCATTTACATAAGCATGAATTGTTATAGAGTGGATACAGTACATAGAATGTCAGGTGTCTGTAAGTACAAAATGGCTATAATTCTAGAAATTTTCATTTTGAAGCAAGGCATTTTTGTGTAGCTGTCTACAGATTTCCTAAAATTAATCTGGAAAAGAGAATAATTATTGAGGAATGAAGAGGAAAAAATTAAATTAAAACATAATTCCAAAATTATTTTAGAGATGGAAGTTAAAGTTCATGTATGCAGCAATGGTAGAGCAGTAGCATGCACCTACATATACTCAAACCCCTCATTCGGGTTGCTACTAAGCAGTATACATCATGTGGGTGCCCTGAATAACTCCTGAGATTATACCAAATTAGGAGTAAATTATTCATTGGCCTGTATTTTGGAGATTGGTCTCACATGACTTGCAAGCAATAGTTCTGATTAAAGAATAATAAGGAAAAATGAATGAAAAAGTCTTCACAGACATGACTCTCAGACTCTTCAATCTCATTTTTTAAACCCCTATATTTTTCTCTTTTTTTTTTTTGCCCACTCAGAAGTGCCTTGATGAACTTAAATTTTTCAACAATACTAAGCATGCAATGAAGCGAAAGTGGACCATATACCCTGAATTCCACTTTGTACAGGTAGTAGTATCACCTTGACTAGAATGCATTGTAGCCAACAGTCAGTTTACTGATTGTACTATGGTACATTATCTATGGTACATTATTCTTTCAAAACATAAAGCTATAGTTCAAAGAAATAGAATAGTTAGAAGGTGTTTAAAACATACAGTCTTACAGAAACAAGAAGAGTACAATCTAATAGCTATTGTTTGAGTAACAGTAACACTAAATAGCAACAAGGAAGCCAGTGAAATTTTTTTACTAGATGTTGCTTATTCTGTATTAAAACAATTTGTATGTAACTCAGTGTCTGGTTTTTTCACTCTGAAAATTTAGCTCTTTGCTCGCCTTTTCTCATTTATGTTTTGTTTTTTCCTGTATTGGTTGCTAACATTCTATGCAAAAATGAAGAAATCGTGAAGTCTGGATGAAGATAAGTTAAACTTTGGTACAACAAAGAAAATGTTTATACAATACTTACTTACCCGTCAGCTGAAGTTTGACTAAATCCAGTAGAAGGCCAGGCAAATATGTTCCTAAAACTTTAATATATGCCACAAGGAAATTGAGTATGCCATTATCCCCATCTTCTAGACACCTGCCTCTACTTATTTTGTAATAAAATGTGAAATTGCTTACTTATGAATCCATAACAATGAGAAATGAAAAGGAATTCCACTAGAAAAGTAAAGATCTTTTCACCTTTGACAGCAGCTTTTTGTTGAAGGGAAACAAAATCAAAAGAATCGTTTGATACATATTGCCTATTTTACATTGATCGACTCCATAGTATTTAAAACCTGAAGTTATTTATAAGATTTCTTTGAGTAACATGTACACAGAAGTTTACTGATAACATTGTTAGAAAATTACATATAAGTTCAAATGGAATACTAACACTGTGAAATTCTGTTCTCATAATCACTATACCAGTTAATCACTGTTGCCAGGAATAAACAAGCAAATAAACAAATGAGCCATTTGAGTAAATTGATCTACTTAGAAACAATTGGCATCTTAATGCTACTGACTTAGAAATCTGTAACGGAACAATGTTCTCAAAAACACGATATGCAAAATCTGGTCCAAGATAAGTTAAACTATTTTAGGTTGCCAGACTTCCAAGCATTTAAAATTTACTTTGTGAAGACTTTTATAACATGGGGTTTAGAACTAGACTTGAAGAAGAAAATCTGAGCTTTCCTCAGAGACTTCAGAGAAAATTGATATGTTGATGCTAAATTATGTTTACCAAAGTATTCCTTAACTTGAAACATTTTGAACAGCAAGCCTATAGATAAATTATACAAATTATAAAATTAATTTTTAAAATGCTGACTGATTCTATTTTGGTTGATTCTATCAATTTAAAACACATGAGTAAGTATTAACTAAAAAACTAGAAGTTAGTAATTCTTCTGGCTAAAGGAATCTTGAGAAAGTCATATTTTGAGGCGCAAACATGTCCTGAAGTTGTTTTAAATTTTACCTGACAATTTGCTTATAGACATAACCATGAATATTGATTTTCATGTATATGCTCATATGTCACTGTGCATACATGCACAAACCACACAAAAAATTAACAAATGGGATGGAATTAATCCAAGGTATTTGGATATAAAAATAAGATCCTTTCTGTAATTTGTTCAATAGCATTACATAGATCTGCATCTCTTCTCCCCCTCCCCCCAAGAGAAAGACATTTAAGAAATCAAAAGTAACAATGGAATTCATAGTACTTGGCTTAGGATAAAAATTATTGCAGTCACAGAAGTACATATAGATTTTTACTTTCCTATGTAGAGCATACCTAAGAACTTTTGAAGTGCTACTAGAAAAGAATTCTAGACCATTTTTAGGTTGTAGGGTCTTAGAAACTGTTAAAGGTTTTTTAAAAAGTAGAAACTAATACTCTAATGCTCTACTAATTCTCTGTTAATACTTTTTTGGATCTAACTGTGAGATTCAAATAATTCTGCCCTGGCATTTACTAATCTATTCCACTCAAACTACTGAAGGATTGATATCATAAATTCATACTAATTTGCATTGACTGTAGATATAAAGAACACATGTAGATTAATATAATTAGATTAATATAAATACTGCAAATTATTGTGACTGTACTGTAAACACATCCTGTCCTACTATGTGCTGTATTAGTTTTAAGAGAGTTCAGGTACTGTTGATTAAGATGAAAGGATAACATGCTATTATGTTCCATGTTAGGTTTCATATGACATTTTGAGCAAGAGGCTAAAAGGATACAGAATCAACATATTGCTTGTTTGCAAAAGATAGATTTATTGGGAGAACCTATGAAGGACTGTCACAAATTCTGTTACAGTGGCTTTTTAAAGTCAAGAATGTATTAAAAAAATGTATGTTGTATTTTAATATGCTCCATTTCAGTCACATTTACTTAGACGTGACGTACCACTTAATTCACTGAAGTCCTATGGCCTGTATTGTGTCTCATATGAGACTCGATTACACTGTTTCTTCTGGCTTTATGACATATGAATCCATTAATATCCACAGAATTAAGCAGTTTTATGTCTGGTAGTTAAAGACGCGTGACTGCATTAAAGGAGGCTAAAAAGTTACCATATTTCAATGTAAAATTCTTTCTAATGAACTCTTTACATAAGTAAAGATAATAAATAGAGTCTTTAGAAAGATGAAACCTTCAGTGTACCTTTCCCAAGCTACTTAGCTGGAGAACTTACTAATTTGGAAGCTTAATGGATCCAGTCGCTCCCAGAGTGGCAGTTTGCCTCTATTGGGCAAGAATCAACATGCATTAAAAAATTAGTGTTATGATACATTGATAATCCAAGTGTTAGCACGGTTAACTATTTCACTTGCTTAATTTGATTTTCATTGCATATTTACCTCTACATTAAATCTTTCTTTTCTCTCAAATAACTATACTGTAAAATACTTATTCGAGTAAATAACTACAAATTCACTAAATTTTAAATTTCTTTTTTAGTACCCTAATGAGTTATATGTCAGAAACACTAGAAATGCAAAACGTTTCTCTTAAAAATTAGTGAAAAATTTAATCCAAACTTTTTGTAGCAATTCTTCAACTACTATTTCCACTGAAATTGCATGTAGTGAAGCCTTCAAAAACTAAAATATATTTCTTTTATTCAACCTGTATCTTTTTTTTTTTTTTTTTGCCTCTGAATGTTTAAATATTTTCAATGGGAACACTTTGCAACCATATGATTTACAGGTGGCAACAAATTTCAGTTAAATAAACATTATGATATCTTTCTGTTCAAGGTTCAGTCAAGCTCCAGAATTAATACACTTTAGTGAAATAATACAGGAAATAATCAATCTCCATTGGTATGGTATGGTAACAGTAGGGTAGAAAAGTGTATTAGTCATTCTATTTTTTTATTTGCCCACTTTCTCATCTACCCACATTCTGTCATCCTTTTCTTTTTCTACTAAAAAAGAAGAAAAACACACCACCAACCAACCAACCAACCAAACCCAAATCCAAAAGAAAAACTACCCTAAATATAAACAATAAATGACACAGACACAGGAAAGATCATCTATTATTTTAACTCTTTTTCTCTATGTCATAAATCATTCCCTTTTAAATCCTTGTATTTATATATTATTTTTCAGAGCAATGACCTATATTGATATCTGTGAAATATTTAGCAATAGCAAACAAACAAACAAACAAACAAATAAATAAAATAATTGGCAGTATTTAATGCATTATTGGGAAAAGGTAACTCACCAGATCATCAATCTGTACATCTGCATGGAGTTGATTATGTGTGACTGCATACATATTCTTCCATTACATTGAGTGGAGGCCTGGTTGAATGTTCATCTAGACACTTTTTTAGACTGATCAGAAAACACACTTCAATACTTGTTCAGCTTGCTGTCTGTTCATCTCTTGATTCCACTCTCTGAATTGATTAAGTCTCCAATGACCATAACAGGAACTTAGGCACCTCCCTCCTGTATTTCCACGTAGGCTGGAGATATCTAAAGTTAGACAAGATGAATCCCACCCACTAGAGTTTAGAAAGAAGTAATGTTCTTTTATATTGACTAAATATTTTCAGTAATAACTCTCATGTGGTGAAAGTGAATTTTATATGTAAAGTTATTTAAATAATATTTCCTTTTCCAGTGAAAAAACAACCTAGGAACATTCATTTATATTACTTCAAATATTAAGTTTCAATTTCGTATACTGTACCAAGGCTATTACCTGAGTACTACAGTATTTTATCAGTTTTTTCACTGCACCCTAGTCCAGCTGGAGAATTCTGACCGAGACTTCTCTTCTAAATGCTCCTCCTGCACATGGCAGTGTTTTTTCTTGTGTCCAGCCAATCCTTTCTTCCAGTCTTTCTATGATTTGCATGCTTTTTAAGCTTAAAACAGTTTAGATTATGTGGTATAACTTAAATGGAAAAGCTTTCATTCCAGCCAAATCTTCATTTCTTTTTCTAGAAGTATCCAATTTAAACCAACATTTTATTATATTGTTCCATTTATCTCAAGCCTTTCTTTCCTGTATATTAATTACATGGATGAAAAGTATAAGCACTCAAACTACATTATTTTTTCCACAGCTCTGTCGAGTTAGAAGTAAAAATAAATAAACAAACAAAAAGACATTTCTCTCTATAAATACATATGCAAGAGAAGGGAAGGCAGAGAAAACTAGTTTTCTTAGGTATACATGGCTTTATCAGTAGAAAATGAATTTAATCCAAACCTCCAGAGTGGACAAGAAAATTACAGTAGAGTAAGACAGAATGCAAATATTGTCAGATTGTGTGCATTTTTTCCCCTTCAATAAACACCAAGTAACCTATTCCCTTTCTCATTGAAAGGGAAATGAAAAAGAGTCACTGCATTTTTTCCCATGGACTCTCAGTTCATACAGAGAGAGTTTCTGTAGAGTAGCTGGCTTCTGTGAGTTAACATGTTCATTTGCTGTTATAAATTGTTCTTCTTCATATTCCTTTATTCCAACAGTATTGATCTTTTTATCTTTGTTGATACCTAAGACAAGACATTTCACTATCTTGTTCTCTAAAGTCCTAATCTATAAAAATCAGTTTTATTCCCCAAGAAATACATACATAAATACACACACAGTTATACAAAATCCTAGTATTCTTGGAATATTAAATCAATTACAGATCCTTAACAAAATATGATATCTCTGAATGTAAATTGCTAGATAAGAGTTAAACGTTACCACCACAACTATTGTTCATGCATTCTTTAAAATCTGTAATTATTTTTCATTCAGGAAGATCATTAGGTATTAAATAATGCAACGGCTTTTCTCACTCCAAACTGAAGGTTTCCCCCACCCCTGGTGGATCAAGACCGCAACATCACTTTGACCTAGAGGCTTCAAAATTTCAACAATCAGATCTCATTTCTGAATCCATGGGTGGTGATTTTATACCTTTCTACTCTTATACTTTCTCTTTTTTGCTTTCCTCTTATACATTTTATCAAGTGTTAATTTTATGTTCTTTATTGCTGCTTTTCTAACCAACATGGCTACATTTTTAAATTTGTCTAGTGCCTTATTTTACTTCAATGTTCTAAAACTTGCAAGTAGACGTTTGATTTTGAATCTCCTGAGAATTTTGTTGCCTTTCCTGTACACTGCTCAGAGTAATCAAACTTTCCAGTTAACCAGACAAGCAGACTGGGCCACAAGAACTGTAGACAAAACAAACAAACAAACACCCCACAAACCCCAAGCAAAATAAAACAAAGCCATCAGACAAATTCTATTCATTTTGTATAGGATTCAAGGAGGCTACTATTAACAGTAGTCAACAATGCAATCTACAAGAGAACACTCAAGTCTGGTGTGAAATCTATAATGAAAAGGATGGACTTAATATTGTCATGTCCAATGATAAAAGTTTCTACCTCAAAACATTCAAGATTTTTTTGCAGGCCTAAGGTCTTTCAGCCTTAAGAGGGACTCCAATGTAATCCTAGGTTTTGCCAGACTTAGAAAGAGAACATATATTGCCATTCTGTATTCTGACAACTTGAAGTATTCATTTGAAAGGGAATTCCAAATGAATGTAAATCAATTAACTTAAAATCAGAGGCTAAACCAAACAGAGATATGGCATCCTCTTAACCCTCCTCTTGGTTCTAGAGGAAGGTTCTGGCTGTTTAGATTTTACTGAAGATAGCAATAGAGGTCCATTTAAAGTTCATTCCTTATAAATTTCTGACTACAATTTTGAAAAAAAATTCACAAAACATAACAAGATCGTTTCCTTTCTTAAAAAAATTCTTTTGAATTTTTGCAGGATATTGATGATGTTTATCCTTAAAGGGCTAATTTATAATACAATTCTGAAAATTATAGGCAAGGAAGTATTACATTTATGTCAAGATTGAGTTTCTTTCATTAAAGTTTGTTATTTTCAGTTTCATTTGATGTCTATGAGCAAAAAACCCTTTGTATACTCCCTAGTTTCAGCAAGAAGATGTCACTAAAGAAAACCCCAGTTTTTGTGGCTTCATTGATTACCAGGATGCTATTACAGTTGTGCATCATTCTTTGGCCTACCACAAAATTTTCCATTATTAGACACACTTTTGAGTTACCTTGAGCTTTCCCCAACTTCATCTGTTTGGATTGAAATTTTCTTGCTGAGTGTTTGCTCAAGGTCAAATTTTCTTGAAAAGTGTAAATGAAAATAATATGGATATTTCTAAGGTAGAGATTAACAAATATGTATACGTATATGCTATGTATAGTGAGCTATAATCTAAGCTCTGCATCCATTCTGTAGAAAAGTTCTCATGTCTTGGAGAAAGTCAGTGCTGCGCTATGGCTCTTACTTATCCTGAGGATTTTTGCTATCTTACTTGTTACTTCCCTGCTAGAGAAAGTGTCTCCTTACCAAATCTCTGTCTGATCTGATTAAGTCAGAGAATACAGCACACCACACAAGGAATCTGTTCACTGGTGTTCCCTCTGAAAATGTCCATATAAAAGAGGCGAATCCAATTTTACTTTCAAGTTGGGTACCTCCTGAAATCTCTTTGACTTGGGAGCAGCCTCTGATGCTGATTTAACTTTAAAAAAAATTACTGTGGCAAATTCAAATATTCAGCACTCTAAAGACATCAGAATTAATGGTGCCAAGTATATTATTTTCTGTCCAACCTATTTAAGCATTTCTGCGTGTTTGTAGCTTTATCATTTGATATTATCACTTCCTTTTAACATCCAGCTTGTATGATGTCTTTTATCACTTATGGTACAAATACTTACACATTTTGATTTCTTATAATTTATCTTTTTAGTGTTAAAAGTACAATATTCAAGTGCTGATATGAATGAAAAAATATCCTTCACTCTGAGTTTCCAAAACCTACAAATTAATTCTCATCTAATTAATTTGTCGTGGGTTTGACCCTGGCTAAATGCCAGGCACCTACAACGTTTGCTTTCTATGCTCTCTCCTGCTGCAGCTATGCAGAGGAGAGGAAAAACTAACACAAAACACTGGACTCATGAGTTGAGATAAGATCACTGATAAGGGCCGCAGGAGATTCAGGGCAAGAGCAGGCGGGAAACTTAAAGTTGCAAAAAAAGTGATTTATTAATCTAACAGAGTCAGAGGATAAATTGGAGATAAAAATAAGCTCTTAAGACACCATTTCTTCACTCACCCCTCTTTTCCCTCTTAAGGCACCACTTCTCAGCTCACCCCCTCCCTCCTTTCTAACTAACTAACAACTCCCGGGCAGGGGCAGGGTGTGGGGTTTTTCTTAGGTCGGTCCATCGCAATTCTTCTACTGCAGACACTGTTTCTCTATTTGCCCTCTCTCTCTATTCAACCAACAGATCTGGGCTAGGGCAAGGCATGTGGGGTTTCTTAATCAGTCCAAGGCCACAATTCGTCTGCTACAATCACTGTTTCTCTACTCACCCCTCTCCCTATTAAGGCCATTTCTCAGCTCACCCCCTCCCTCCTTCCTTCTAACCAACAGCTCCGGGGTGGGGGCAGGGTGTGGGGGTTTCCTTTGGTCAGGGTCAGTCCATCAGGGGGAAGAATCCTCTACTTAGCCATGGGGGTCCCTCCCACGAGAGACAGTCCTGTGCGAACTTCTTTGGCGTGGGTCCAATCTCACGAGCAGCCCCGCCCGATTGCTGCTGTCCGAGATTCTCTCCAGGCTGCAGAATTCCAAGCCGAGGCCAGGCTGTTTCCATCCCGGGAGCAAGGCCTTTCTCTCTCCTGCAAGGCCTTTGCAACTCTCAGTCTCTGGGACTCCCACTGGATCACAGCTTCCTGCAGGCATCATCTGCTCCTCTGGCGTGGGCACCTCCCCACAGGCTGTGGGGGGTTCTCTGCATCCCCTGGACTCCATGGGCTGCAGGGGGACCACCTGCTCCCCCATGGTCTTCACCACGGCTGGCATAGGGTTTTCAGCTCCGGCGCCTAGAGCACCTCCTCCCCCGCCTTTCCACTGACCTTGGTGCCTCCATGTTGTTCTCCCTCCCATATTTTTACCTCCTCCTCCTCCTTCCCTGGCTAAAAAGAAGTGCGTGCTCACATTGTTTTGATTTCTTCTTAAATATGTTTTCACAGAGGCGTAACTAACATCTCTAATTGGCCCAGGTTTTACCAGCAGCATGTCCATCATCTTCAGAGCCATCAGAGACTGGCTCTGCTGGACATGGTGGAAAATTTCCAGAATCTTTACTCAGGACATGCAGGAGCCATCTTTGTACCCCACCCTGGCAAAAACTGGGCCAGGCAAAACTACCACAATTTTAAAAATCATGGACACAGTACAAAATTGTTAAGTCCAAAACAAGGTCCTGGAACAAATTTCTAGTCCATTCAATGGCAAGTTCTGAATCAGCAACCTACAGAAATTGTCCACGTACACCAGCTTATATGACTTAAAATGAGAAAGTGGCTCATGTGATGACACAACTAAGAAGACAACATAAATAAAGCAGCTGATTTTCAACACAATGGTGTCTGAGTGTTTCATAAATATCAGCATTCATGCTATGAGAATACATCTCTATTATCATTTTATACTTAGGCAGTTGAAGCAAACAGATTTGGGGACATGAGGTAAAAGAAGATAAAGAAGTTCACATTAAGCAAAAATAAAACATGGAATTGCTTTTCATCAGAACTCTTATTTGGGATATATGAGAAGAGAGACTAATTTCTCTTTTATTTGGAAGCAGTTTGAACTAACATCATTGCATAGTGATCTAAGAGGGATTGCTCTCTAGTCTTTCTTGCAGAGTCTTCCCCTTTTCACAGGCAAGTTTAATAGTTACTGAATCACTGAGAGACAGAAAAACTTGTATGTGCTCAGGAGCTATTTTCCTACTCTGCAATGAGAATGACCTTGGCTCAAATTCCCAGTGAAGATACAACTGAACATTGTTTTCTCTTGTCTTTTGTTAATGCTTCTTTGTGAAGACCTTTAACTGTTCAAAGCCAATTATCATTGGCTACAGTTGTTCTTGGCAAAGTTCAGTCTGCCGCAAATCAGTCAGCAGCATCTCAGACTGGAGATTCAGAAACGTTTAGAGGTAGTAACTTCATTATATCTGAGGGAAAGGACACCAATGCATCTAATTTTCCAGTTGTCTGAGTTGCACAACCACATTTCTTTTCCTTGAGTTTCTTCTTCATCAATGATACAACTTCCTATTAAAGAAAAAACAAAAAAACCCCAAAAAAAAACCCAACACCCCCCCCCCCAAAAAAAAAAGAAGGGGAAAAGACTTGACTTTCTTCAGTGTATGTCCTTGATAAATTCCTTGATCACTGCTTTTCCTGTGGTGCTAAGTAAGCGCCATTTTAAATGACAGAATTTTGGCATACAAATCAGATATTTTTAGCATTTGAAAGAAAAGCTGCTCATCTGAAGTTGCAAATGTAGTGGGTTTTTTTAATCTATTAATTATGGAGAATGAAAAGAATTAACTTTGAAAGAAAACTGTACCTACAAAACTGTAGGGCTCTGAAAATTTTTGGCCCAGCTAAAAACCAAAGTAAAGTAAAATGTTTAAACCACATGCACAGAACCACAGGTTTAAAAACTTTTCTGTATTTTTAAGTCATAAGTCATAACCTATTTTTCTTTTCTTAGTATGCTACATCTTTTAAATATATGCTTCATTTCTTAGTCATCTGGCCCTGTCCCATGTTGGAATTGTTCCTTGCTGTTAATTAGAGGTGACTATGATTTGATTAATCTCAAACATGTGTTATATATGCACACTATGGAAAACTGTATTCTATATTTTCTACTTTAAACATTTTTGAATGTAATGGAAATAAGCCAAACATTTTTTGGGACCTAATCTTATCTTAATGAACAATATGGATATAATCAAAATAAGACATTCTAATCCATTTAAAGTGTTAAAAGTTCACAGAAATATGCACTAATCATGTACATTATTTATCAACGTAGTACAAACAGGATTTCAAATGCATACCACCTGAGAATTGTTGCTATCTGTAAATCTGAATTTCTCTACCTTTCTCTCCATTTAGACAAGGTTTGTCACAGTTTGACAATGTGCTTTACCTGACCTCCACATTGTTGTAGACTTTTTTTAAAGACACTACTCCTGTTTTTTAATACCTAAAGAGCTAGCAGTCAACAATGACTATAATATTTCCTTATGATTTTATATAGCTCTTGGTCTTGAAAAGTCTTTAATAACTAGAGTACAAACATAAGATCATTTGTATGATTCGTTTATTCATATGCTTAAATCAAATTTTGGGGATAGTAATTATACAGTTATGTAAGAAAAATTCACTATATAAGGAAGGCTAAGCATATGATTAAATATTGTCTTGGTTTATAAGCATCTCGAAAGACCACTACTAAATAGAAAGTTCTGAATATTTTATGTCCCATTAATGTAAGTGCCTATGCATTTTTGTGCAAATAAATGAATATTCTGAGTATTAGCAAAAGTTCAGTAAAATATTTCCTCAGGCTGTTCAAAAGAAATTCTTTTAAAAAAGTTAAATATAACAATTTTAATTTTTAAAAATGACAATTATTTAATTTGCTGTTTCTAATTTTATTTTTTTTAATGTAGAACTTTGTTCTTATTAATATACAACCTCCAGTGGTAAGTGAAATATAATTCTAACTAATTTTTCTGACAACTGTATACAAATCAATAACTGTAAGGATCCCAAAGGAAAAGAGTGCTGTATGGCCCTCCAAGCTCTTAATGAATGTAAATAAGCTGACCTTTCTTTGACAACTATGAATATGGTTTTTCACAATTTTACCATTGAAATTGCTATAATCAGCAATTCACACAGCAAAAAATGGAGCCAATACTAGTTGGAAATAATTATGTGTTACAAGAGGGTGTATGGTGCAGTTACCATAGCGAATGAACTTCATGATTTTGGGAATCTGTTACTTTAATATATTTCATCAAAAAAATCTTCAAAGAGAACACAAGTGCTCCTCTTTACCTGAGTATTTTCAATATCCTTGAAACACTCTAGTTTTAATACCCCTTTTTTATTGTTTGAAATACAAATACCTTCAAACTTTGAATTATTAATTTCTAACAATAACACCATTTTTATAGGTAGGGAAATGAACCTGAAAGTAAAGGAAGACTACTGTCAAAAATAAAAAAAAAAAGGATTCTGGATTTTAAAGGGGTAATATGTCCATGAAAATGCACTATTTCACGTACAATGATATAATAAAAGAGTGAATGAAAATAGCATATTTGAAACTATGAGCTACTGTAGAACTTCCACATCTGTTATTTCTTTCTCACAAATACTCTTTGAACAGTGCTGGAAAAATTAATGAATAAATGAAAGCTATGGTATATTTCTAATATCTACTTCAAAATGAAAAGCCTAAAGAGGTTTAGGAAGAATTGAAATTTGAAACACTTGTCTTAGAGCATTGTAGTTACCACAAAACATTTAAAATGTCTGTGAAAATGCTATTTGGAATAGATTTTAACAACTAGCACTTACATTAAACATGTTAATGATAGGTGCATGTTGATCTTTGAAAAAACAAAAAAAGATCCAAAACAGAGAAAGAATACTATATTCCAGTTCATCATTCCTATTCAGCAAAAGACCTGAAATACATATGGCTGGAAAATAGCAGCCTCAACTGAACACTATATTAATTAATATGATTAAAATTCCCCTTTTTTTGAAGTCAGAGGTTGCTAAATTCTTCGAAGTAATTTCATTAAAATCATTAGTTGTTTTTGTCCCATTTATATGTTTTGCAGGAAATAAATTTCTGATTTAATAAGCTTTGAATGCTCAAAGATGATGACAGAATGTCAGGTAATACTATGTTCATATAATATGTGTGATATTTTAAAAGAACAGTCCCCTCTTGATGACATTTCCTCAAGATCTCTACTCTCATACTTGTAATTCTTTCATGTTCAGAATGAATCCCTGCTACATCTCACTCAATATTGATCTTCAAGGCGTTTCTTCCAATCCTCTCCCCAGTGTGGTCACTGAACAGTATAAAAGTTCAATAGGAAGATCAGCTGCTCATCCACTTTTTGCTAAAGCAATTTGTATTATGGATTTATTTTAGCAGTCTACAGTGGCAGTTGCTGTTTTTACTATTTAAATGCTTTGATTATCTGACCTTGCTTACTTTATCTTTTTAAGTGCTGTGCATGGGCTTTAAAGTTGATCAATAAGTGGGGATTCCTCTACCACATTATGTTGAAATCAATCCTGATTCAGACTATTTGTATTTCACTCTTATGAGTCCATCTGTCTTTCTTAATTTGATATTCTCTTTTCTTAAATAATTTTGTCTGCCACTGCAAATACTTACTGTCAGGTAGGTTTCATTGCAATCAATTCAGCTTTACCCAGTCATAACTATAGCATTTGGGAAGACACAAAAGTATAGGATCATATCGTATACTTGAACAAATAATTATTTTATTTTTCTTTTTAGTATTTGTGTCATAGGTACTGTGGAAGTCAATAAACACAAATTTTTATTTACTTAATGTCTTACTTTTTTCAATAATAGCTAAAAATTAAAAATCAAACAATGTCACAAGCTTATTAAAACACTTTAGATTTTCAATTTCTCTTAGACAAAGTAATGGAATTAAGCAACTTTCAGCTATGTCATGATAAACCTTAGAATTCTCTGATTAAATTTGGGAACTATAACTAGTTCTGAATATGTGCAGTATAAAAAATTGCTCTTAGAAACATTTTGTTATATTTTGCATCTAATTTATTTAATAAACATTTAAAACATTTCAAGTATTTTACTTCTTAAAAGTTTTAAAATTTACCTTTCATTCATAATGAAAAGGTTACCACAACTGTAAGAAGCCCTAGCACGGATATGTCAAAATAGAAAAGGAAAAAGAAACTAAATAGAAAATCCAGAAATTCAGTTAACATGCCATGCACGGAGTCCTGAGCACTTAGGGAATTATCTACCTAGAACATATAAAACTTACTGAAATACTACTTTGATCTCATTTAACATCTCCACAAACATTCAGAAGAAGGAATACCATTTCCCCTTTCTTTAACTAAATCACACGCACAAACACTAATTTGGATTTCCATTAAATTAGTCTAAATTAAAATACAGTCAGACATTTCACTGATTTCCTGTAATTCTTACATCACAATTCACTATTTTTATAATAAAACATCACAATTACAAAACAAAATCATGAGTGGTTCTTAAAACAGTTTTTATCTTCAATGTTGCAAAGTTGTGAACAGCTTTTCATGTATTTATAGGGCAATTGGTTTCAAAAAACTGTGAAACTGTGACTTGCATTCACATATGTTTGAAAGATTGGGGCCTAGGATGCCATTAAAATCTGATACTGCTATTACTTAGTTTGCTAAATAACACATTAATTTTCCATGCATAGGAAGAAACTTACCTGCTTTCTTTGAATTTTCTAGCTCTTCACCTGATTGAGATATTTCTACTTCTAGGACCAGTGGACACTGAGGTGTTGAGAAAGTTGCTACTCATCCTCTTTCTTTGATGCTGTTATTCTTGACTTTAAGTCCTTGACACTTTTCCTGATTTTTTTAAACAAAATAGGAATTATTCAGTCATAAGTTTAATGGTAAACAAAGTGAACCTTTTTTCATGGGTGGGAGAGTTTCTGCCTCAGTTGTAGCTCCATAGGGTGCACACTATCATATCTCTGATGAGAGGGGAAGGACAAAAGGAAACATGACCATGAATATCTTAAGCATTGTTCTAATTAGAAGATGTTAATAACAACATAGCATAGAAAAAGTAGTGGGATGACAGACATTAAAATCATATTAGGACCAGTGATGATGGGGTCATTAATATTTAGCCTACAAGTCATTATTGAACTTATGTTAAAAACATGGTTCACATGAAAATAAGCACATAAAATAACTAATAATAAACAGCCGCTACGTGAATAGAAGCAGATCAGAATTTTCACCGGGAATTTTCTAAGCGCATGAGAGAGAAATAGCTTAGGCATCTAATGCAGAAAGTAATCCATACTAAAGAAAGCAACAAATATGCAACAGTCCTTTGCACAATGGCACAATGCCATTTTTGTTCTTTTCTGGAAATTAATAGTACCAGAAATGAAAAAAATGGTTTTTAAGGTTTTGTCTGTATAAGACTTCAGTACATCTACATATATTTTTAAAATTAGAAGTAACTGTACCAAAATCCTGCCCTCTCAGTAAACTTAAAAGCAATTTTAGTTAATGCAGGATGTCACTCCTAAAAATGAATCAGATTTTACTGATAATTCCTTTCTGATTTTCAAGTGAACATTTTGTCTTCTTTTAAAATTTTTCTAATAAAAGCATCTATTTCATTATGGAGCTGTTTTGGTTTTCCTTTAAGCACTTCTGGAACTTGGGGATGTAAAGAGGGGAGTTGCTTTCCCCAGAATCTTATCCATTTAGAAAATAAGAATGAAAATGCAAAGGAGGAATAGAATTACTAGAAGGTGTTACAAATAGCATCTAATGGGGGGTCAGGGAGGATGTGCAACTTATTCAATACTTGTTAACATCACTTGTGAAGATTTTTCGTTTTATTGTGACAGCAGAGGGGAAATTTAAAAGAATTCACTACACCAAATATTATGCATTTCTGCAGAGCACAGCTTTAAAAAGACAAGCCTGTACTGTTTCTCTCAGGTGGTTAAATGTTAAGAGAGAAGAATCCAAGTTTCATGATGCAGCAGCACAAAGCTGGGAAGTGAAAATTATGTTGCAGCAGAGTCCTGAAAATATGACTGTAAAAGTTAATCAATAAAATGTCTATTCCTGTCTATTCACTAGAGGCCCCAGCTGCATAGCTTCACACAATCGATACTACAAATTATTACGATTTCCAGGTTCCCACTGGACATTCTGAACAAATCTTTCAGGTGTAACAGGCTTATACTGGGGGGGAGGCAAGCAGGGTGGAGGGGTGGGGAGTGGGACTGGGGTTGTGTTACCTTAGGTTTATTTCATCCAGGAGAATTATACAACAAACAAAGCTTGTGACTTCTAAAAACTTTCAGTTGCTTCCCTGTGAAATAAATATATTTTGGGCACCCCATGAAATTAGCAGAAAATATTTTTACTCTGTTTTAAAACAAAATATTTTTATTCTGGTAAATTAATTAATATAAGAGACTTTTTAATTGTTTTTAAATCCTTGTCAACCATTTCCTTTTTTCACCACTTCCATGAAAAATAACTTATAACAAGGACTTTCCAACAAGGAAATAAAACCCTACAGAAATGGACCTTTCCTCTCAAAGGCCTCCCAACTGCTGTAGAAGAATCCCAGGTCTCAGCGTAGTTTTAGCTGACCAATTTATGCTGCGCTGCATTTTTCTTTGTATGGTCCTGTGCTCTCGCCTTGATACCAGCTGCATTTGTCAGATTCACTAAGGAGGAAGGTAGGAAAAGTCCAGGACTGTATGACTTTGAATAAGTCAGCACCAAAGGGATGCTACTTTATGACACATGCAGTACCCTTCATAGTGACTAAATATAACCTTTATGACATTCCCTGTCCCAAAAGACCCAGGGGACAGAGATCCATTGTTCGTTCTGTCTCCCGAGGAACAGAACAGAGCAGATACCGACTGGCACAGTATTACTGTTTTCAGGTACACAGTAAGATGTTGTTTTAAAGGGAACTGTCAATATTTAAATGACTTTGTTGTTAATTTTTTAGATTTACCAGTTCCACCTTATTAAACCTATTGTTTTAAATTTTCAGTTTTAATTTTCCAGATTCAACAAATAATTTGCTTACTGTGATCCTGCCGCAATGAGTCAGAGTACTTTTAAAAAGCAATGGTATCAAAAATTAAATTCAAAATTTTACATAAGATTAAATTTTAAAAAATTTTGACAATCTATAGAGCTAAGAGAATATTTCCCTCAATCAAAATTTGTTATGATCATATGCTGAAGTAACAAACTTCCAAAGTCACTGAATAAGTGTAGAAAACAGAACAGAAAAAGGCCAGTTAGTAAATAATTTTTGCGTGTGAATTTTTGCATGTTCAAATTTTATTTCTCCATATAAAGTATAAAAAAATCTATTAAAAAGTCCTTCTGAAAAATCTTTTAATGATTATCATTTGGCCTTCTATTTCAACATTAGTGAAACTCATTTCAGTGAACTTTTGCAAAATTCCTGCTCTCTCAAAAGCTATATTTCATGACACAATCAATCAGTTACAGCTGGGAGTTTCAATTCCACTTCCCCCCCTCCTCCCTGCCTCCCCATCTCACACTAAGTTACCACAATCAGTAGTCCTGGAAGTTTGTATCCTTTTTATTTTCAAAGATATGTCTACAAGATTTGGTTTAACATGGCATTTTGTAAACTGAGGAATAACTTCAAATGGTTAAGAAAACCCACTGTGGCAAAAGATTCAAGTTGTGTTAGGAAAGTAAATCAGTGACAGTGTTTTCCCTAGAGAAGTACTAGTAATGTCTTTAGAGATATAACTACAGGTTGAAAACCACCAAGCTATTTTATTTAAAGAAATGAAGACACATTACTGAAGACAGTGTTTCTTCCATGAAGCTTTTCCCAGTCTTCAGCATAAAAATTAACTTAGAACATAACGGAAGTTTACACTGAGCATATATAATATTTTACTTTAGATGCAGGATTTTTGTTGCATCTGAATATAGCAAGGCTTCCTCAGATAAGATTTTTTGAGAAAATGTTTGATGTTTGCCACAAATCTGAGATAAAACATTTAGCTCTAAATGTTCAGTCCACCACCAAACGAAGAGACTTTCTCTTTGCAGCCAAATTATGTTGCATATAGTGTTCTTCTTGTGCTGTGATTTTACAAAACAGCTTGAGATTCAGTCTGTATATATAGGGATTGCTTAATGTAACATAATTTTAGTAAGAAAATGACTGGCTGAAAAAAGAATCAGCTGAAATGAATAATTCTGAGCATACTCTAAATCTCGAGAACTCTAAATAATGAATCACTTTGTGGCTCAATATAAAATATAGTTAACGTTAAGCTAAATTATAAAATCCAATTTTAGATTTTTTTTATTAAATCCTAAAACTTAGCCTTCAATTTAATAGGTACTAAATTTGACTGATTAGAGCAAAAGTAATTTTTTCAGTGTAAACTCTTCTAAAGTGCACAGCTTGCTTTTTTTTTTGTTTATGTTAGCAACTTCATATATGCCATGCTATTGTGACTAAAAGTTCAAACACCAAATTTCCTTTAATTTGGTAGCCTCTTGCTTAGAGGCAGCTTCTCTAACAAAAAAAGAAAGACAATAAGACCCATATGTAACCTTTGGTCTCTAAAAAGAGGAAGATGAGAATACCATTAACAGATAGGTAATAAACATATGCATACTATTCTACTTCATCACTACAGAATCTTAATTTTAAAAATAAACCAGACTCCTAATAATAATGTTTTTCAACACTCAATTTTTTACATGCAGGATGTATTTTAAAACATACATTAATCAATCATTTAGACTTAATAATTTATTAAATAGAGTTACAAAACACATTTACACTACATCTTACCTGAGAGAAATGATTAATATAGTACATATTAAAAGGATTTACTGCTGACTTTAATGTCTTCTGTTTCTCAAATACCAAAAAAGCAGTAACTCACTTGTAATCACTAATTTCTTCTTCAGAAGTTAGAATATGTTTTCTCAGGGTCTTCAGATCTCCGTCTCTGATTTTCTACTGTTCTGTTCTTGGCGAACTGTTTCTGCTATTTGCTCACTTAGCTGCTCTTGAGTTGCTTTCAAGCTGGATTCCATTAGAAGAAGTTTTTCATCTTGACTGGCAAATTCTTGGGCTGAAAGTTAAAAAAAAAAAAAAGAAAGAAAGCATTACATTTTAAGCTGAAGCCGAGTGATATTTTTGTTTTAAATGCAATGCAGTGCAATCCTCTGTAAGAGCTGGGCAAATACTGTTTTCAGGAGAAGAGCATCATTCCATTTTCAAAACTTAAGAGGAAAATATATTCTATTAATAGCTGGCTTAAGTCTCTTTCCTTGTATTACAGAAAACTTAAATAAAGGAACTTGGATTCAATATTCTGCAAACATTTAAACTGCTACCAGAGCTTGCTGTATACATGCACATCCAGTATTTAGTTGATTCTAAAGCAAATACCTATTGCCTTTCTATTTCGTAGCATAAGTCAAACTAGAATTCAAAATCACAGTTTTGAAAATAAAGCAGCTTTTACACCATTTAACAATAGAAGCATATGCAATTTAAGCTTGAAGTCCTCAATTTCATTATATTTTTTCATGAATTACGGAGCACATACATAGTAAAAACCCGTTCTTTTCCAAGGTCATCCAATAGATGGCAATCTTTCCTTAGACCAAAAGAAACCATAGCTGTACACTGCCAGCTCTCAGAAAAATAAATGATTTAAGACAAAGACATTTTTCCTTTGTTCTTTGTTGACCATTTTCCTAAAAGATATATGTACATAGGCTTTAATTTAAATATTTAGCCCTTAGTATGTGCACACATGTGTTTGTGTTAGTGTGCAGGTGTATGTGCTCCTTCACAGATGCAAATCCACACAGATATATTTGTTTTTATACTCTTTCATAAATATAGGGCTTCAGACGTATAAGCATATGTAGTTAACAGGTCTAGAATATCGTGGAATAAAACTAAGCATTAAAACAAGTGCTTCACAAAAAGCATTAGCACACAATTCCTTTATTTCGCAGTATTCAAATTATTTTTAAATCTGACACCTGAAAAATCTAAGAAATTCAGGATCTTTTCATGATAGCAATTCAATAAATATAATAATAGGGGCATTCACGTGGTCATATGTAAAAATCTCTGGTTTTAATGTGCTCTAGTATAATATTAAAGAGTGATAATACGCCGGACTTCAATGAAATCAGAAAACAGTATTTTCCAGGCTTAGACTGATAGAATCCCTTTAAGGAAAACATTTGTGCTCTGTTAACATGATTCTGCATTTATTGCTTTTAAAATCTGACAACATTCACCATATGCACAGGATCTAAATTCAGCTATCATACTTTCCTTTATGAATTCAGAATATTCAGAAGATAAATTTCCTCATATAAAAAAATTGTTTTGTTCTTTTCTAATTGACAGCAACATAACCTGACTTCTCACAAAACACAAGTCACCATTTCCATGAGTAAAATTACTGTATTATAAACTCTTTAAATTTGTGCCTCAGAAAGGTACACAGCTAACATTAACAGCTAAATGTTTAACAAATACATATCACACATAGCTCATCTTTACTGAATATCAAGCAAATCCAAATCTCTGTGAACTAATGAGTTAAAAGTTATTAATGTCAACACATGTTTTAAAAAATGTACAGTTTAAAAAACAATCTATAACAGATTTTTCTTTCATATCTAAAAATAAACAATATTGGTAAAGTAAAACCTAAGCTGTCATCATTCAATAAGAATTATAATCTATAAAAGATTCTATTTGTCAGTGCATTTTGGACCCATTTCTGCAATACATCTGTGAATAACTTTTGTGTGGTAGATGGTCTCACTGGAACCAATATGACTACTTATTTGAATAACATCATTTATCTGTGGGCTCCTAGTATTCAGTCTGGGTTTGAAATCAAAAGAACGGCAAATATTTCACATGTAATATTAACCTCTGCCATTAAAAGATTTTCAGTTGTTGATCTGTTTAATTTTTTTTGTCCAAAAGACAATCCTTTATATAACAAATGAAGTTTATTTAAATTTTAGAGCTTATTAAGTCCCTGTGAACTTTATGAGATAGCATTGTCTCTGTTATCCAGAAGCAGATCTGTAACAATGTTTTAGAAGTTCTTAGAAGTAGTTTAGAGCTGTGATCTGTTGTGTGGAAATAGAATTATCTACCAAAATTTATTTTATTTATATCTGCTTTGATTTGTAAACAGATCAAACAATGAGTTTTTTGTAATTGCATAGCTGTTTAAACATACAAAAGGTGATTTAGTCACTACTTTTATTAGTCAGGTTTAACTCACCATGTATCCTGGTAAAAAAGGGTTAAATTATTTTAAGTTTACCTATGCCTTGGACTTGAGCCTTGGTTGATCCCAAGCCAGAGGCGCTAGCAGCTGCATGCTTTATTTACAATCCCTTTGTCAGACTTACAACTGCCCCAGGCTATAACATAGTGTACCTAATGTTCAAACTGGCAGGTAATCTTATGTCAAACATACTTCTTTGATTTAAAGTGATCAATAGATTCTTGTAAAGAGGTAATTTCTCTGATGTTTCCACCTTGCCTTTCTTACAGGTGATTCACACAAAAGCCTGCTTATATGATGTACGAACAATAAACAGAAAGCTATAATCATGTTTTTTCAGATGTTTCCGGTGCACAACGATTTTGGATCAATACCCTGTGTAATACAATTATCTGCAATGATCTGGTTGTATTGAAAAAGAATTTGCAGCAGACCTCTAGGGGGTTTTATCCAGAAACACGTATCTGGCAATGTTGTGAATAGTGGAAGAGAAAATTAAGGGGTTGACACAGGCTGTCTATTATGTTCCAAATGACTTCATTAATATTTTATTTGGTAAAAGTAGTATATTTCAAGCTCTACTATACTGTGACTTCAAAATATTAATAATGCAATTTCCTTGTTGCATTTGCCTATTTTGAAAACTACTTCTAGCACACATGGTCAGTGTAAGAGCCAAAAGTATCAACCAAAAATTATTTAAAGCAGTTTATTGCCCATAATGAAATGATTCCTTGTTTTTTCCATCTTGTTTTGCTTTTGTGTACACTACTCTCTTGAAAAAAAATCCATATTCATTAATGCACTACGACTAAAGTCGTTAATTTATCTATACAGGGATTAATCATATCGGTTTAAAAGTCACCTAAAATATTAAGAATTATATCAAACTTGTTAAGTTCAAATTACATTTTGCATTGCTAATGAATGAACAGGTGTTCTGGGACAGAAACAGATGTTTCATCAAATTAATACAAGGATCGTAGGGGGGAAATAAAACTACCAACAAAAATCAGTTGTGTTTATTTTGTTTTGATGAAGTCACCAGTCTGTATCTGTAAATTTACTCTAGAGCTGAACTGGGAGCCTTTTATATTCATTTGACGGCAACAATCATATGCCCATATGATTGAAAATTCTATTCCATTAGACTGTACAAAATTCATATTTCTGTAATATTACTATTTTTGTACATTATTACCTGTCTTTCTGCACTGCTTATGCACACCCTGCAGTTACTGATTTAGCTGCTGAATCTCAGTTCTCAGTATGGTGGTTTCTGTGTCTGTCTGATTCTTTTCTTTCTGTGTGTCCTGGATACTGGCTTTCAGTTTCTTGACCACACTGTCAAGGTGCTCCACCTCAGCCACTTTTGCTTTGATACTTTCCCTTGCCTGCAGGAAATCAGCTTCCGACTTTCTCAGAAGGTCATCTTTTTTGCGTATTGCCTGTGAAGACAAAAAGCATTCCAAGAGGGCCTTTTATGATGTACTTTTTATACTGCATCCTGCTATTTTGAGCTATAGGATACATGAGATTATACAGCACCTCATTAGCAATTGGGTCAAGTACCCACATCTCCTCTAGGATCAAAAAGTTACAAGGACTTTAATTTAAAAAAGTCTGTTGAAGAAAAGATTCAGTATTACAATAAATACATCATTAATCAATACTTATAAGTTCAAAGGCAAGAAGAAATATTCCATCTAATTCTGAGAGAAAAATGGGAAATGCAGTTTGATCTAAATGAATTCTTTTCCTTTAAAAAAAAGGAAAATGTTTGATGAATAAAAAAAAAGGAGGGGGGTACTTAATCTCTTGGTTCCAACTGCTACAGAACTCTTTCATTTGGCACTCTGGCGGATGCTGTAAGTTGATGTAGCCATAGGGATATCCCAAAGCATAGGGATATCCCAAAGGAAAAAAACTACCATTCTACTTTTTTTTTTTTTCCACCTGTCATTGTTTAAACACCTTATTTGTGTAAAAGTACATTATTGGGCACTGTTTTGCTATTGTTTGAAGATGTTACACACACCTTGGACTTTGGATTTAGAAGAGCCCTTTTCCTTAAGACACAGTGCTATGATTTTAATTTTTATCTGCACTGTTGTTAAGTACATGCTGCAAGTTTATAGGCATAAGTTTCATATCAATCACTACTGAGCATTCATGTCTGACTGTGCTTTATTGGCTTGATGCCACACCTTGATTCTCTATCATGCTCCATCATGCTTCTTTTAATCTGAATATTTAGTACTCTTTCATGTCTTAATTACAGCAAATTGCGCACAGTTGGCACCATTTCTTGAAATTAATCCCAGAGTACTTTGTTTCTGTCAAGCACAGTCAAAGCCTTAGAGAATAATAGTAAATGTTATTGCAGATCTAAATTTAAATGACTGTCTATGTATTTAACTTAAGCCTTTAATTATTCGTGCTGTACTGTTTTTGGTTCAAATGTTAAATATTCCTTATTGAGAATGTAAAATTGTTTCAGACAGCTTGAAACCGGTGATGCTAACATGACAACAATTATTTGTATTAACATATTTTTTCAGGTGTGCAAAACATAATAGACAGGGTATAATATCCTGCCGTAGTAATATGTTTCCTTTTCTTTCTGTTTATTTGGTAAATAATAAAAAGGTTCTAATTACACAGAAAAGATTGTTGGGAAGTCAATTCCCTTCTGCTGTTCTTTTTGTTTAACAAAAGATTAGAAATTAAACAATCAACACTACTTCCTCATTAGTTGATTTCTAAGCTGTCTGCAGATGTCTTGTGTACCTCTTTCAGAAACCCAATCAAAAATTAAGGGCTTGTTGATTTTTATTGTTTTCAGGATACTAGTAAAAAAACCAAAACAAAATATTAACAACAGAAACAGAGTATTCTAAATGCTGTCACTGCTAATTGAAGTTATGTATTTGGCAAAGTTCCCTAATATATAGAAATTATTCCTGCTCATTTTGTAATTTATTGGTAGAGAAATCACACTATTAATAAAGCCCAAACCTTTCCAACTTACAAACATTTTTTGTGTAGGAAGCACCAACAGAGAAAAGTGAAAAGAGTAAATAAAACTCCTAGACCTATGTATATTTTATCCCAAGAAAAGCTATGACAAGGTAGATTTCTGACATTGAAAATGTATATGAATGGGTTTTACAGTTGAAACTGGCAAATGCACTCATAAAAATATCTGCAAACATAACAGAAGTCATATTACTGTACTCATTTTATTTTTATCAGTATGCATTTTGTCAGCATTGCTATCATAAACTCTAACATATCTTGAATTTAGAGACAAAACCCAGAGAAATATGTACTTACAAAATTAGTGATAAAGTATTTTTCCCACAGAATTCATAACGAAAGTGTATGAGGTAGTGCATGCCCAACTCCTTCACATTTGTAATGTGATTTCTAAAAAGATAGCTGTTTTGCTCATTCTCAGAGCAAAAGCATACCTGATCTTTTTGGCTATAAAATTCCTGGCATCTGTAAGGTCTCTTTCAAGCTGTGTTATCTGCTGTTCTAGCTGAGCAAGTTCCACTTTGTGTTTCTGCTAGGAAGCTATTACATCCAGATGCAGTGACTGCAAGGTCTTGTCTAGTTTTTTCAATTTCAAGAACAGACTTCTATTTTTTTTCTGTTGGTAAAGTATATTAGCAGCTTCAGCTTTTTGTTCCTGTATGATCTACTCACATTCTTCAACTCTGGAGGATTTTTCATTGTATTGATTTTTCAACATCACAAGTTCATGTTTTATATTAGAAATTATTGTACATTATACCAGATGTCCTGATTCAGTTATCTATCATTTAACAAACATAAATGATAGCTCCATTTCAAGATTTCAAATGTTGAACATGTCTTTACTTGTGATTTGTATTTTATTTTCAGTGAACAGAATATTTGCAAAGATTTATTAAATTTATATGTAAAAGAAATTTCTCATTTGTAATCCTAAAAAACAGAGTTACATCTTCATTATGTGCAAAGACACAATTAGATAATAGCACTATTATTCTGACTCCAAAAAGTCTGTATAACTTCTTAATTAATTTTATTTAATTCTGGTTGGCTAATTAATTTCTGTGATTATGCAATGTATTTACTTATCTTTTTTAAAAATTCAAGTGCATAAATTTTACATGAGATATCCACTATTGGATTGGTATCTGCAAAATCAGACTGAAGTTGAAATACATCATTCTCTTTCTCAGAAATCTTTTAGAAGTACAGAATATAGTCTGATATGTACAATACATAAGATAAACCATTAATTAAATATGGTTAGAAATCACAATGCTGACTTCTGGTTTAAAAAAATAAAACCAATAAATTGCCTTTTGAAGATAGTCCTCGAGCTTTTGAATTTTTAGACAAAATGTTCATAGTATTCTCTGGGATGCCTGTTTCTTAGGGGTTTTTTTATGATGCCTCTGAGAAAAAGACAGTTGCAGGTATTTCACTGTCATGTTTAACCTTGCTCTTAATCAAACTCTTCAGTTACTATGAATGTAAATAAGACTTTGAATGTCGCAGTTGTGGGCTCCTTAGATAAGCAATAATAATTATTTTTCTAAATCTTCAATGATTAAGTATTTCAAATACTGGTTTTCTTATTCCAAATATTACTTTTCTTTAAAATGTGTATTCTGATCCATCATTTAGTAAACATAAAAGTGAAAATGTTAATCAAATATATAAATGCTATATCTTTGCTAAAACTTTTACCATTTTATGGCTTCATAGTTAAGACTGAGTACTTGCTAAAAAGGACGTTAAAGGAAACTCAACTAGGCATCAAATTAGCTATCCCAGTTGGCTGATTTGTACACAATTTAGAGAAGAAAAAAAGTTTAAAGACAACCAGAAAGTACTTTCAGACTGTTTTCTAAGTTCCATAATTGATTTTTTGGACAAAAGATGGACATAATGTCTATGACTTCCCTGGATTTTCCCTTTCAGACTGGAACCTACAGAGTTTCGTAAAATTCAGACTTACCTCGTTTGTTTTCTAGGTAGCAGTTTTGCTGTTTGTGACACAGTTTTATTCAAAAAACTGTGTCACAAACATCTGTTATCGAGTGCTTTTTTGAGAGAGGGAGAAAGAGAGAGAAAAGTTCCAAGTTATTTGGCCATTTCTTTGAGATGTCATTTCTTTGAGTTCTTTTGAAATCTAACTCACCGAATTCCCTTTGTTCAAAGAACACAGAGAGCTATGTGACAGAGAGTTTAAAAAAATAAATTTTAAGGCTAATGCCCATTTATTGTTTATTCATCAGAAGTGAAAACGTGTTAAGATCTAAGACAGCATGTGGTATTCGTTTAACCCTTAAGGTAGTTTGAACTTGCTTTCAATAGCCTTAAAAAAACCCAAAACCTGCTTGTGTATTCAAAAGATGCCCAGTTAGTCCTAATAGGTATGAAAGAATATTTTTCTTAGTCAAGATCACAAGCTAATATTTTTAACTTAAGCATGGTAATTATACCTGTTCTATACAGAAAAATTAATTTCATCAAGTATTTCTTTTGTCCTATAGCTTTTCTTCTAGCTGATGTTTATTATTTAGAAACACATGTAATTTAGAACTAAACAATTCAGGTGCATGAAGAATCTACTCCATCATCTGGTAGGCTTGCTTAACATCAGTAACACACACTGTTAAAAGAAAATGCCTCATTTCTGACACAAATGTTCTAGCTTTCTCTCTTCACCATCATTGAAACTCATTGCCTTCTGATAGATTAAGAGGGCCTCTAGTATTAATTTCTACTTCTATAATTGCTAAAGATTGTGCAAAAATAAACTCTTTTTATATTTCTACAAAGATTAATGTGACCAAATTTTTCTTGTGTCTCTCAATAAGTTAGTTCTCAGGCCTCCGATCTTTCCAATCACTCTTCTGAAACCATGAACATTTGCTGTACTATTCTTCAAAGTATCAGACAATCAATAAATAAACAATATTGAAGTAACAGCATCCTCTGTCTTCATACAAAAACTGGCAACATTTCTGTAACTGTATTAAAATACTCCATAGTTATAAATGAAAAATCTTGCCAGTACTATATCCCAATAAAGGTAAATACTAAATTAAATAAAATCTAGCAATTCTTTCTACCATAATTTTTTAAAATTCACCACTCTGCAAGGATATTTTTGAGATCTCAACAAAAACTCAAAAAATCAGTCAGGAAAAAATCTAAAAATTGCCATTTAGCAGTTCTGCATTTTTATTTCACCTATACATTATATTAAGAATAATCTTGTCTTCTTCCAGACCTCTGACAATGTACAAGAGGTCCTTTTACAAATTCATAAATGGTCCATCAGGTTATATTTGGAAGTTTGTCAACATGTTTGATTTTCAGGTCACTATTACTGTATTTGACGCATCTAACAGTGACTGTGCATAGTCAAAATAAAGACCTTATTGAACAGCTGAAGAGAATTTTCTTGGTCTCTCTCACTAGAAGTCTTTTTAATGTATGGTGATGAATCCTCACCTCCCCACCAATCTGCCAAGAGATTTTTCTGAGACAGATATTTTTGTCTGCTTCCTAGTTTCCTCACACAGATGCTTCCTCCATACTTACCATAAGTATGGAAAACATTGTCCCAGTGGATGGACAACTAGTTGTAACACAATTAATGCTGATAATCCATGAATGCATTTCTGATAGCTTTTCAGTGATGATCTGACAAGGTGTCAGATGCTTGACAAGATGTCAAACACCCTTCCTGAACCAAATGCCCTTATCTAGATGGTATTTCAGTAAACTTGATTTTGACATAAAACACAAAATAAGTTTGAATTGTATATGGAAGATGACCCAGTTTAAAAATCCCCCTGCATTTTTTTTTCCCACTTCTGATAACTCCAAGTAATCTCCTTGACCTGGTTTATCTTGTGGTTGAAGAAACAGCAGTGTCTAAACAACACATGGAAGAAACTCAAGGAAATAAATTTGCGAGAGAGATGAAGCAGGCTTACCTAGGGCATAACTGCCACCTGGCTACTCAGGAAACTACAGCCCTATTCCGCTTCTTTTCAGACACAGCCCAGATATGCTTTAGTACTTGCAGCCATCTACTTAATGATGGATATTACCTTCCTCCTCAATTAACAAAAGAATATCAGAGCTTAGGATTTTCCCCCTTAAGTTAATCATATTTTCAGAATCCTGATTTTTCTTTCTGCATATTTAAATTTCTTTATCAACTGCTTGTAGTCTCCTGTCTCTTATCATTAATTTCAATGCTTTTCATCTCTAACCAAGGTACCTTCCAAAATAATAAATATGTCATTTTTTATTTTAGGAGTGTGAATTTGGTACAAACAGTAAAGTTTCATGAAAAAATTTCCACTTACTATTTACTGTACTAGTCAGCCTCGATTCGTGGTGAAGCCAGTGACTAGATAGAAAACACTAAGGAAGGAAGCAATTTTGGTTTCTAAAGTGACTATAGCAAATATTTAATAAATAATTATTGTGTTATATGTAGCTTATGTTCTGCACACAAACAAAACTAAAGGTAAAGAGGATTTGCAGCATTTCACTTTGAGACGTCATAGGGAAAAAAAGAAAGAAAACATAAGACAAAAAGCTAAATGCTTTTTTCAGCTATCTTCTGCAAGCAGTCAAGACAAGTATTATCTTGCTTGCTATTGTCTATTGTGTCAGAGCAGCTATGGTTGCTATGCAAGATGTAAATCTGGTAAAGCCTTAGTTTTCCATGCAATCTACTAAACATTAAAAATAAATATGAAAAATGAAGATAGTATCAAACTAGAAAACTCAGATTCATTTTTGTCTGTGTACTAAGCTACAACTCCACTATTTATATAAATTATCATGCAGTAGTTTACAAATTAATAAGACAGAATGATTAGGTACGAAATCTGCATATATGAGTCTTCAATTAGGTGGGGTTTTTTTGGACAGGCTTTCACCTTCTAAAGTTTAATCAGAGTTGTACCATGTAAATGATTTATCTGAAACTGAGTAGCAACCTTGTACTTGTAGGAACATAATGCTTTGGAATTATTGCAACAAAATAATGGTAATATTGGAAAATTGTGCTCCAGGTAATCTGATGAAAAAGATTTCTAACAAATTCTGAAAGTTTGTTGGTATTTTTGTTCAGAGTATTTAATGAGAAGCTTCCATCAAACAGGATTCATCATAAATTTGGCATATGGAATTCTCTTAGGTATATCATTAGAAGAACTTTTACAAAGGTCTTGTTAAACGTCTTCATTAACAATATGGATAATGGAGCAGAATGTACTCCCTGAAATTTTGCTGATAACACAAAACAGCAAGAAGTGCCTGATGCACTAGAAGGTCACGCTGCCATTCAAAGGCATCTTGACAGTCTCAAGAAATGGGCTGACAAAAACACCATGAAATTCAACCAGGAGAAGTACAAAGTCCTGCACCAAGGGAGAAATAACCTCATCTACCTATATATGATGGAAGGTGAACATCTGGAAGTCAATTTTGCAGAAAAGGCCCTGGCGTTCCTGGTGAACACCAGTCAAACATGAGCCAGCAATGTGTCCTTGCTGCAAAAAAAAAGAGAATGATGTCCTCATCTGGATTAGCCAAAGGATTGCCAGCAGGGTGATGCAGGTGATCCTTCCATTTTAATCAGTGCTGGTGAGGCTACATCTGGAATGCTCTGTGCAGTTCTGGGCTCCCCAGTACAATAGAACCATGGACACTCTGGAGCAAGTCTAACAAAAGGCCATAAATACAATTTAGGAACGGAAGCATCTCTCTTATTCTCTTATGAGACTGTTCAGCCTGGAGAAGGGAAGGCTCGGGAGGCTCTTATCAATACCTGTGAGTACCTGGGAGTGTAAAGAGTCTTCTCAGTAGTGTTCAGCGACAGGACCAGGGGCAACTGGCACAGGCTGAAACATTCTGAGCACCAGGGAAGTTTTCTTTGCTCTGAGGTTGACTAAGCACTGGCACAGGCTGCTCAGGGATGTTGTGGATTCTCTGTCCTTGGAGATATTCAACAGTTGTCTTGACATGGTCCTGTGCAACTGGCTCTAGGCAACCTTACTTGACCAGAGGGGTTGGACCAGATGAACTTCAGAGGTCTCTTCCAACATCAGCCATTCTGTATCTGTCCTTCTCATATGTGGGTTATATAGTGCTCTTACATGTTTGATGAAAAGTTTTCCTTTCTTCATAGATGGCATCCTCAGGGGGTTGCCCTGGATAGCAGTGAATTCCAATTTCTTACCCTATTAGAGCCATGAAATACTAGACTTGAAAGTATTAAACACTTTCTGACATACTTTATTAGCACGGACCTAAAACTTTTATATTCTAGGTCTCAGGAGAGGGAAAACTTCCTCAGTCTTTGTCCTTGCTTTCCATAGGAAACAAGTATGGCACAAGGAAGGCAATTATCTTCAAGAACAAGGTCTACCTTACCAGGAAATGAAGATTGAATGTCATGACTCAGGTTGAATTCAATTTAGAAGAGCTCATTATTTAATCACATTAACTAAGAGAATCCAACTGATATAGACAGTGCTCACACAGAGTTATATGCATGTAGCCTTCTAAAAGATTTCTAAATCTTTCGCTTGTATACCTTTGCTATGGCTTCCTGTCCACTTTGCACAGAAAACTCACGCATGATTTTGTGGCAAGAAAATCACATTAAAGACACATACCATTAAAGTGTCTTTATGACCAAACTACACAGCTTCTTTTATTAATATCTTTTTCTAAAACTAAATATTTTGGGAAGACTGAACAGTGTGCCATTGTAGAGATTTAAGGGAAAGACTCCTTAATATCTCAGTGTTTCAGTGCACACTATTTGGGAATAAAATACATTTCAACTTCTACCAATTAAATATCAAAATATGTGCTCAAAATTCTATCCAAAAGTATGCACCTAGCTTCAAAAGAAATAATAATTTGATCTAAACTTCTCCTGTTGCTAGCATTTGTGCCTTCTGAGGGTTATGTATTCATATATTTATTTAACCATAGATTATTTTTTGCCTAATTAAATATTTCACTAGAATATTTCCTGATTCCTCATCTTTTTATGGGTTCTACAACTCTCTTGTCCTTGAATTACATTCTAACAAAAACTGGCATTTTTGTTAGAAGGTAGTAGCATTGCAGGCAGAGGCTTTGGTCTAAGAATCATCCATCCTTACACTACTTTTAGAACACCAAACAGACTTTTAAAATACTTAATATCCAAGTTTCCCCATATTGCTTAATGTACAGGAAAATAACCGTATTGATAGGAGTATTATCAGCAGAACTGAACAGGAAGGGAGCATGCACAAAACAATAAACTCAGTGGTGTTTTCATAAGCTAGTTTGGAGGGGTAGGGGGAAATTAATTGACAATTAAACAGTTTACTACCATGAGGAGATAGGTTCTCTGTTAGAACAACACTTTATTTAGGACCTATTTCTCAGCAAAAATTTGATCCTTACTCTATGATAGCTGTGTTGTTCCAATCACTGTACACAATTGCATTCCCATGTCAGTTAAAAAAAAAAACCACCATGCTTCTGCCTCAGTACCCTGGCAAATCAAAGTTCTCAAGGCAAGATCAATGAACGTGCAATATAAGCTGTACTGACAACATCTATGAGGATTTCAATTTAAGAATAAGAAGACATACATCCTTTTTCAAGCGTATCAGCGTAAGTTCTACTCTCAGTGACTGTCCAGAAGTACTGTATACAAACTGTAGAACTGAGGAATATCATTAATGATAGTAAGATACAGAAGTTAGCACTGTTTTCCAAGTGTCTGCTGTGCTAGGTGTAAATTCACAGAAGGTTGCTACAACCAGCATTTCTATGCACTAGCAGAGTGAGGCTCAGTAATCAGGGAGTGCTTACCCCAGCAGCTAGCAGTGATGTCCAGACATGGTAGCTCAGCATAGGGTTGGAGAACAGAAATTTTCAATAGCACTGAAAAGTTTTGCAAAGTGCAGGACACAGGATGGTTGAATGTACCAGTTACAGAAAAAAAAGTCTGTATATATTTAAGAAATGTACCTCTGGAATTATTGTACTGACAGGAGTGTCAAGATGATTTGTCAATATTTATGTGCACATGCATTGATTGCTGCTTCCTCTCAGTAGAGCAGGCACCCTTAAAAATGTTGTTTGTCTTCAAGAAACAGGTGCTTTCATAAGAAGTTGCAAAATTTCCTTTAATTAGAAAGCCTGTAAAAAAAAAGGACATTTTTAAAGGCCAATGACCATCTTGGAAAACCACATACAAGTACATATGCCGACAAAAATGCCCCATAGGAAGAAGAAGGATTTGGAATAGCATCAATGAGACTAAGACCCCCATCTTATCAAGGACAGTTACCCATGATCAACTGACCATCATCCGGTCAGATACTGGGCATCATCAACAAAAAAGCAAACCAAATTAAACAAACAAAAAAACCCAGAGAACAGAAAAGAGTTGTTCAAACCACTTTTGAAGTCAGTATGTGGGGAAAACACACAAAAGCTCTGTATGGCAGTACTACAGTTTTAAACGAGTAGTTATTAATGCTGCAGAGTTAATTTAGAAGATCTCTGGTGGCAATTTTGTGCTAATTTTTACCAGCCATTTTGGGGGCATTCAGAAATCTATCTCTATCAAGACCATAACTCACAATCCATATTTATATACCCTACAAAGTGTTGAACAGTAAGGTACAGAGGATATTGTAAAACAATATGAGCAGAAGCACATTTATTAAAAACTGAGAAGAAGAATATGGAAAGAATTTTAATCCACAGTGAGTAAGTTGTTAGAACAATGATACTTTAGAGAGCTAAAACATAACTTTGGGTTTTAAAACTTGTTACTTTAGGTTAGTGTCATGTTTCATGAAGAAATTATTTCCCTTTGTCAAAACAAATAATCACAATTTTGTAGCCAAACTGTTAGAGTTATATTAAATATTTTTTGTTGGCTGAATATGTAACAATATCACAACACGTTGTGGAAAACAACAGAAAGTGTACTGTGTCTAGGGGTAAGTCTTCAGCTGATTTGTTGTATGACAGGTACTGAGTTGTGAAACTCTGAAGACCTGATTCACTTTAATAAATACCTTTAGCTCTTCATGTTCGGAAGTATTAAAGTTTGTAAAAGATTTCATCACTCATTAAACTTTTTGTAATGCCAATATTTTTTCCAAATTCCAGCTTGAAAGCTAATAATTGTTAAGATCAAATAAAGGCAGAAACATTCCAAAAGAACTTCAGAATATCTATATATTGATCTATCTTGAGTATAAATTTGAATAATATGTATTTATATTCTATATATAATGTGCATTTAATATTGCTTATTATCTATTTGATATATATTTAATTAGGGTTATCTTTTGAAAATAATTCTATCCAAAATAATGCATATAAAACATAAATACAAGTTTCATATTTTATTTCATGCAACCATTTACAGCATGAAATAAAATTTTTCTACAAAATGTACAAGTGCTAATTATTGCCGGTAACAAGAACTAATTCTACTTGGAATTCCAAAGACACGTTATTGCAATTATACATCTGTAATATAAATAATGAAACAATCCCAGCACTTTTAAGTGAACACTAAAATTCTGTTGCCTGTTCAGAAGTTCTAGTTTTCCAGCTCATTGCAGATGTTTTTTATACTTGTGTGTGTGTGTATGTGTGTGTGTATCAGTGTGCCTTCATTAACTTTTCTCTAGTTATTTTGGGGCTTTGGGGTTTTAGAGTATAAAGTTATTGCAAGTTAATAAATTTATTTTGGATATCCTTATTAAGATACCCTTATATCTATGGTTCTGAAGAACAGAATTGTGATATACTTCATTAACAACCATATTTCCTTTATTTGAAGATATTTCCATCCATGAAATTATTCTCTATATGTCCTGTGTACTCATAGTTTGTTACTTATAGTTTATTTCAAGCTTTCTCATGCACCTTTTTTGTTGTGTGTTAAGGTTAATTTAATTTTTTAAGATATGAAAATGTATAGGAGTCTTAAAAAATAAAAAAAAAATTATGTCAACTGTTTGTGCTCTAAAAGCTGTTGCTGCAAGTTTGAATCTGTCATAGGTTTTCAGTCCTCTCCATTTGGGCAGTTATTAGACTAGGGCATCATTTTTTCAGATAAAACATGCAACAGATGCACATCAAGAGCTGTGCCATCTACACCCCAGTATATTTTCCAACTTTATTGACAGGACATCTAGTTTGGATAAACAACAGTAAGCAAACCCTATGATACCCTGAGCTGTTTCCCTGCTTTTAAGACATTACAGAAGTTGCCAAAACAATGTGTAAGGAACAATCATGATGCCATCAGCCATTTTGAAGTAAGGGCACTGTAGCCATTAAATTGTTAGTACCTTCATTTAATGCACAGCATAGCAACATCAATTTCAGATCAACTTTTGCTTCTAATGTCATTATGCTGTATGTATATATACTTGAAACTGAAACACATTGGAAAATACACAACAATTTGGAAGGAACTTCCACCCAAAATGGAGAAAGCTTTCTTAATACCAAATCTCTGAGCCCTTTCCATAAGTATAATTTTTATATGAACCTATTATACCATATTTAAATGAACAAAATCATAGAATCATAGAGCTATAGAATGTTTGAGTCAGAAGGGTCCTTAAAGATCATCTAGTCCCAACCCTCCTGCCATTGGCAGGAACACCTTTCATTAAACCAGCTTGCTCAAAGTCCCACTCAAACTTGCCTTGAACACTTCCAGGGATGGGGCATCCACAACTCTGAGCAACCTGTGTCAGTATCTCACCACCCTCACAAGAATGGATTTCCTAACATCTAATCTTGTAATTCTAATCTTCCTAAAAATATAATCTAAACACACCCTCTTTCAGGATTTGGTTTTGGGTTTTTTTCAGTCTTTGTCACATCAGTAAATGCCCTTGTTAAATGTACCTCTACACCTCTCTCCTCCAGGTGAATATATGTTGTGCATAAAGACGAAATAAAGTATATAATACCAGTTATATATGAATCTCCTATTCATGCTCCATCTGCTAGTTCACTTTCTTGACCTGATTTACTTGATCCTCCTGTTCATTGAATCTAACATGCTCCTTGTGGACCTAACTGGATATATTCCTTTCCGGTCCAGTTTACTAACCACAGCCTCTACATATATTCAGATAATAAAAATGAAGACATTTAATTGGTGAGGTTCACTGAAGCAATGGGTCCATGCTTTCAAAATTTTTCATTACTGTTTAATATCTATTCACTGTGACTTAAGCATTTTTTAAGGCAAAATAAATATCTGGAACCTGCAAAATGTGTCTATTTAAAAACATTTACATTTTTCATCCATCCCTTTATGCTGGAAATTTTCTTACAAAAAGAAACATTGATATTAAGAATCTCTCTGTGACTTCCATTTGCTTAAAATCCAAAAACTTACTCCTAGAACACATTAAGATATTTTAGAAATTGCAGTGAAATTAATGATGAACTGATTGCATTTTCATTGAAAGGTAAGCATTTTAATGAAAAGAAATGAAAGAAAGATAATAAATGAAAAGAGAAATGAAATAATATTCTAATAACTAGCACATGAATTAATGTACTTCATTGATCAAATTCACCAAACATGGTTACCTCTTTTACTCGTTGCATCAATAGGCAATCTGAGTGTCAATCTGCTTTACATTGAGCTTGACTGCCAAATTCTAACTAAGCTAAAGCCAGGATTACACATAAATAATTAAAGTATACAATGACCAGACAGGAAAGATGAGGATAGGTAAAGCAACTACCCTAAAGCAAAGGACAGCTCAAACCATCATTTTCTTTAATTTTACTGTCAGATTAAAATTTCAAATCCAATAGTACTGAATTGTTTAACTGACAACCTAGGAAACATGTCACCATCAGAAGGGAAATACAATGGTGCTTAGGAGATTAGCAAGATGTCTGGATAAAATTTGAAAACACTTAAAATAAATTAAGAAATTTAGCTTATAGATTCCAAGACAAATTATCTTCTACTGTTTTATTTTGTAGCGTATATTTAATGTCTTCACTCTTCCACTGCTTGGAAGATAGTGATAGATATTAAATGCAGCCTTCTTCTGCAGAATTTACTGGTAGTGAAATACAAATATTGTCTGTTTTGAAATCGCATTACTGTTTCACTATATATTCACAGCTAGATCAACCATTGCAAGACAGTCAGTAAAGAGATACATGACAAGTTTGATTTCCTCATGAGAAAGTTGTACTGTCTCCATCAGTAACTAGATAATACTTCTAACTTCAGGTGCTTTTAGTAAACAAACTGGATGGAGAGAGCCTTTTGTGCACTATTGTAGTATTTCTATAGGTATAATATACTATCTCAAAAGAAAATGAGAGGGAAAGAATTTATTTCCTCTTTGTCTGATGACCAAATTCTGAGCAAGTTTGGAGAAGCAGATTACTACAACTGACTGGAAAAAAAAAGTCACTAGCTGGGTGATTTTTGCTTACCTCTATATATACTGGACAAGAATTTTCCTCTGATGAAGGGATGAAAATTAAAATTAATTAGCCTAGTGCCCAGTACATTAGTAGGAAAGGTGTTTCTTCTCTCTACTCCCTTAAAGAATATTAGCTGGTAGTACATAATTAATTTTAAAAGGAAGTTACAGTGGTTGCAAGGAAGAATATTTTAATACTCAGCTGGCATAATTATGTTCTGTAAAAATGGATATGATTGAAGCACGTCATCAACATTCATAACAGCCTTGGCATACCCTACTGAGGAATGATGCACTGCCAGAGTCTGATATACTGTTATACAGAAATATAGAAACTAAGAAAATAAATACATTCCAAAGAAATGAAATATTCATCCAAATTATGACAGTGCTCTGTGCAAAGTCAGAAGATAATGTTTGAAAAGCATGAATAATTTCCCTGCAATGGAAAATCCTTTTTTGCTTTCTTTCCATAGCTCCTCAAAGAATAAATCAGTAACACTGGGTCTTGACACTGTGTGCTTGAATACTGAAAACAGAAAAACAGACATAACTTATAGAAAAACAAATGTTTGTATACTTTCTCTTTCAAAAAAGTACAAGGTTACGTAAAAGGATGATAATGAGTTAATGCAAATATCTAGAAAATACACAAAACTAAAAAAGGTAATGCTTACACAAAGCAAAATAAAATAACATAATTAGCACAAATTTAAGTAGTAGGACATTGATTATGAGGTTTTTAAGTGGCTTACAAACACTTTTGAAAGAGCTTGTGCTCCTATCGGAAATTCTATATGCCATGTTCATCAAAAGTGTAAAACCTGAAGGAGCATTTTTTCCCCAGGTATTCCAATGAAGTAACAGAGATAATCATTGTCAAATCTAGGATTTCATCATACAGGCTTAACTTGGTGTTGCCTGCACTTGATCGCTTCACCCAAATCATTGAAAAGATGTTAAAGAGAAGTGGCCCCAAGACAGCCCTGGGGAACACCACTCACGACCACCACCAGCTGGATGTCCCTCCATTCTCCATCACTCTCTGGGCCCGGCAATACAGCTGGTTTTTTACCCAGAAAACACTGCACCCATCACACCATGAGCAGCCAGTTCCTCCAGAAGAATTCTGTGGGCAATGGTGTCAAAGGCTTTAATGTGGTCCAGATATACAACATGGATGGTGTTTTCCTTTATCCTCTGCATGGGTCACCTTGTCATAGGAGGAGATCAGGTTTGTCAAGCAAGACCTGCCCATGCTGACCAAGCCTGATGACCTGGTTGTCCTGTACATACTGTGTGATGGTGCTCAAGATGATCTCCTCCATAACTTTCCCTGGCACCAAGGTCAAAATGACAGGTCTGTAGTTCTCCAAATCTTCCTTCCATCGCTTCATGTAGATGGGCACCATATTTGCTAGCCTCCAGTCCACTAGCACCTCCTTGGATAACATAGACTATTGGTAAATGATTAAAAGTGGTTTGCTAAGCACTTTTCCCAACTCCCTCAGCACACTTGGGTGGATCTCAAGGGAAAGCAGTTTTCCATTATTCACTGTCAAATGATAAGATATATGAATTGACATTTCTGTGAGTATTTATGGAATTTTTAAAAATTACTGCAGTAACTTCTGACAAACATAAACAACAAATACATTTCTTAACGTAATTTTTTTGTGACATTACTCTAATGAACTGTTTGCTTCAGAGTTCCTCTCTGTGTTTACTCACTGCTATAAAACCAAAATGTTTGCATTTTTATTTCAATACCCCCCAAAGTTCGACTCCTAAAAGTCATTGCATTGTTGCATTTTAAAGATTTTTTTGGTTACTACTACCCAGCAAATAATTTATGAAAGAATTTTTTCTGCTATGTCACTATATTTTCACAATAATGATAGTTTTGGTAATTCACATTTTTTATAAATTTAGAACTTCCTGAAGAAAAAGCCAACTAAACAACAAAAAAACCCCACAACCAAAAAAATTCTAGATCTCAATTTCTTGGTGTTTTAAATTTAAAAGAATATTCATATGACACTTTTAAAGAAAAATCTAGACATAGATTTTAGCTAATATACTGCAAAAGTTTTCCTTCTTCTAGTACAGTGTTGAAAAGAACCCACCAGTTTTCAATTCCCAGCCTAAAAGTTCTTGTGTCTAAAGACTGTACCACACAATATTTGAGATGCATAACAGATTTAATTTTCCCTATTCAGTCTGACAGAAGACTGACTTCAAACATCACGTTATAGAAACAGCAAAGAAATTTTATACCTTTTTGACTCTCAACTAATACAATGTAAATAGCAGAATTTTACAAGCAAAGAAAGCAGAAATTACAAGGTTATGTCTTTCTAAGTCCTTACAATTAATTATTTTTGAGGAGAGACTCATCTGGGAGTTTACCTAATTATAATCCTATAAAATTCTCCTTGTCAACCTTATTAAAAAGTAGACCTCATTTCCAACAGTGAAATGTTCCCTCAGCAATGTCTAAGAGAAAACATCCCAAAGAGTAAAAAAATTCAGAAAATTACTTAGCAATGAAAATTTTATATCAGCCTGAATGCTAAATTTTTGTATCAGTCTGAATCAACAAAATCACTTGGTTTAATGTAAAAATGGGAAATTTGTTACAATCAAACATGCAAATAAATTATATGTTGCTTTTTGCTTTCAAACTTTAAATTGCTCTTGAGTGATGAAACAGATCAAGTTGCCAATGATAAGTTCCCCAGCTGATAGGTGGTAACTCAGTAATTTCTGATTGTATGTTGAGATCCAAAAATACATTATGTTGCATTTGTATTATCCAGTGTGGTTAAATTTATTTTAAAAAATAATCTTCTTGCACATTTTCATTTTAGTTCAAGTTTGTATATACACACTAGCTGAGCACTCCCTGTATGTTTACTATATGACACTAGGGGGAAAAAGGGAAAAATATTCATATTATTTCAGTCAAATCAGATTCAAACTTGTTTACTGATTTATTAAAGATTTAACTGGCAAGCAATAACCTATACATTAGGATATGTATTAGCAGCACAAGAGATACACCACAATACTACAAAATGTTATCACACATGTACAAACCTCTAAACACTATTCCATGAAATGCAAGCTGAGTGCCTCCATCCTGTCCTGGGGGCATCCACAGGGATGTCATGCTGCTGTCAGAGCTCCAAGAGCCACTGGGTCACATCCGTCAAGGTCATTACAACCCTTTTGCTTGTTATTCTCCCTTTTTTCCCCCATACTGCAAGCCTTGGAGCTTCTCTTCTCCTATACTTCTTATTTCTTTTCAAGCTGACTCATCTATTTCAAGTCTCTGAAGTTCCTTGGTTAGCATTTAATCCAGATGATGGTCATCTTCCTCTTCAGAATTATCAGTCTGTGGTGAATGGTCTGGCTGTCCCACTCACCCACCCTGTTACTCTTACTTTCCTGCCTTTGTCAGTTGCTGTTATCCCAGAATTTTGCCAAGGCTGGGCCATGCAGGCAATCCCAGTAACATGCTCTGTCCCCCAGATAGCAAATTTCTTGAACAGCCCACCTGAAACAGACCAGTTTTCAGGTAAACTTGAAAGAATTTGCTGTGATTGCTATTTACACTTTGGGGCTGTAACGGTAACAGACAGCAGAACTGAAAATTAAGGACTGGAAAGAAACTAATTCTGGCACCTGGACAAAAATCAGAATGGAAACTCTCAGAGCTGTACACAAAGAAACAAGGAGAAGAAACAGAATGACTAGAAATGAGCGCTAAAGTATCTTCCTATAACACATCATTAGTGTTTTTAAAGAAATACAGCTATTGCATAATGTTATTGTAAATGGGGGTGTTTTGAACATCATCGTAAGAGATAAAGACTGTTTAATTTTTGAGCTGGAAACTGATGGTTACCTAAAAACACATGGTTGTTAAGCACTGGCTTTCAATATGGTCAAAGAAAAAAAGAGAATCATAAAGAGTAATAAGTATAATTAGTACTTCAAAGAGAGGCACCTCTATAACCTAATGGATAATTACAATATTTGAAAAATGGAAAGAAAAACAGGTGGAAAAGCACAGAATTAAGCATACACACAGAGATTACTTAAAAGTCTACAATTAAAAACAAAAACAGCAAAAATTGTGACGTACTCCCTTGGCTGTAATTGCAAGGTGAATTACACTGTTAAGAAATATAATATGTAGATAGTCCTTCAGGTTAGCCAAGAGTGCCATTCCCAATACCAGAGGCCTCAGGCAAAGATTGATGGGGTAATGTGGAGAACAGATAAAACATTTATACTTTATACATTCCCTGGTGACTAGCTTGCTTGGTTCCCATAACTAGAAAATTCAGCAGCAAACGCACATCTTACTCAACAACAGGACTAGTACATAGATTTTTTATCCCTCGAAATGTGTGAAAACGGACTGGGGGTAAGATGACTGGGAGATATTTCTTGTGAGAGAGGAGTAAAATTATTCTCCCTTCTCAAGTGACAAAGACAATGAAGACCTAGACCCCTCTCAGGGAGATCAGAGAACGAGAGTGGCTCAGAAAGCACTGTGGGAGATTGCTCCTTCACGGTAGGACTCTTAGCTATGTTTTTTAACAAGAGTAAATATTTTTGGACATTATGTAAATTTATGCAATGCTGTCTAGGATGATGAGTAGACAGTTTGTATGAGAGTGAAATGGTGATAAAGATCAATGAAGCCCATAATAAATGCTGAGCCACTGGCAGGTCAGAAGTGGTAGGAGAGAAATGCCAATATAGGCAGGAAAACAGAACAGAGCCTTAACTCCGAATCAACATCTATAAGTCTTTCCCCAGAATAGCCTCCAGGAAGCAGAAAATATGAAATGCAATACAGCTTGGAAGGCTATAGGTTTTCAAAGCTTCTGTGAAAGAATTAGGAGACAAACAGATGTAAGCAATCTAAGTTTTAATAGCAGAGAAGGTAAAGAGAACGCACAAAAGAATATAGGAATAACAGGTCACTAGGAGGCTTGCCAGTGTGTGAGCTAGGAAGTATTAGAGAAACACAGAATCTTTTAGGTTGGAAAAGAACTTTCAGATCATGTAGTCCAACCATTAACCTAACACTACCAAATCCACCAACCTTGTTACCTTGACAAATCTACACATAAATTTTCAAACACACAAAAAATGCACCAGGGAAATCTATGATACACTGTTCATCCTACCTCAGTGAACAATAATAGTGACCCATAGTCTGGTTAGATACTTCATAGGACTGGCAATGTTGAACCTCACATTTTTGTAGCTCTATGAAAGGAAGCAAATACTTTTGTATGCAGGGGATCTAGTGTCCTAATGCTCTGCTCAAACGGGTCTGAAATAAAAGAGAAGTTAATGGCATTCCCTTACTCTTAGGCAAAACGTGTTATATTTATGTAACGCATGCATAGTGTTAATTTTTAATATATCCTATATGTGATGGAAATCAAATGGGAGCCTACTATTTAATTACATCTTCCTTATCTTTTGTTCAATCCAATCCATCCAGAATGGTCTAACAGCGAAGTGAAATCACAAGCAATGCTAAGTAGCTAATATTAACCAACTAATCTTGTCCCTCTACTGTGATAAAAAACCCCTTTACTACTACTATTAACTACTTCAAATCAGGGTAATGATCAAATATGGTATGGAGCATTTTATTCTTCATTCATAAAGAGATGCTTGCATGTTGATAAATGTTTAGCAGACCAGAAAATTGCCTTCCAAAAAGGCAAAAATGCTGATGTTCAGCTTGTATAGTGCAGGTAGGACAAACAGAAACTCCCATTTGGTACACAGTTCTGAATTAAGATAACATCAGAAGATGGAAGTCATTGCTGCTCATAGATACCCCTCTCTCTACTCAAGATGGTATTACTTCCAGCTCTTCCTCCCTCTGCGATCACACATAAGACATTGACAGATACATTAAAAAAATGTTCTTCAGGGTCAGACCATCAAGTCCAGTTTTCTGTCTCCAACAGTGATAATAGGAGAAGCTATATAGGGAGAATGCATGAAACTGGACACTTTCTACAGTCCATCTCCCTCACCAACATCTACAATTATTGTGTAAGAGGTGTAAGAAGTGTAAGAGGTAGATCTATGATCAGTGCTTTTAGTATCTATTTATGGACCTATTGTCCACCTATTAGTCTTAATCCCTTTTCTTAAATTGACTGATATTCTCTTCTACACAGTCTCATGGCAGCAAATCCCATACATTCACTATTTCCTTTTAACTGTTTTAACCTGGACACATGCTCTGAGCAGTTTCTCCTTTTGCTGCAGGATTTAATGAATAACAGTTTTGTATTCAGTTTATTCACTGTTTACAGTTGTGTAAAACTCAGTTATAAACCATCACTCCTAAGTCATCTCCTCTCCAAACCAAAGAGCCAAGCCTTTTTAGTCTCTCTTCATAAAGTACATTCTCCATCCCCCAACCATTTTAGTTGCCCTTACATGTACTTTCTCTAATTCCACATATTTTCTTGAAACACTAAAACCAGAACTGTACATAGTACTGTCTAACCTACAGCACTTAAAGTGTTTATTTAATATTGTTCCAGCAAAGAAGAAAAAATTTAAAAAAAAAATGAAAAATAAAAGCATTTTTCAGCACTTCCTTTTAAAAACACTTTACAGTCATTTTTCTCTCAATCTCTAGAAATAATTCAAAAAGGTTTTACTCAATTGTGATCACTTACACAGGAATTTCTGTGAGGCAGACCAAAGTCTCTTTGTACTCAAAATCCCAGACCTTTTTTAATTGCTTATTATACAAAGATGGGATCCTGTTAACATCTTTGACTTGCAGCATCTATTTACCATACTGGAATTAACACATTCCACTCCAGAATGCCTGATGTGATGTTTATAAGGAAAAAAAAAAAGTTTATTTCCCTTTCCTCAAACACCACTCCTGAAATGCGAAGATAAATATTTAATACTTTTCTTTCCTAATGAGCTTTCATTACGATGTCCCAGTAAAAATGCTGCCAGTTAATTTAGACAAAATGAATTATCCTGTTGGGGCCACTTCCATAATCCTTCACATTATGTAATGTACCACTGAGACAAAGGAGAGAGACAGCAGTTCAGATCTATTACATCAAATTTGGGTTTCATAACCCTGAGGGTGGCTGTTCAGCCCCTGGACTAAAGGGTAAAAGAAGAAACTACACCTCCAGGAACCTATAATATTGAAGAATGGAAAATATTTGGTGAATTCAAACTAAGTCCATTGTTAGCTGCAAGTCATATTTTTTGGCAAGTGAATTATGTCTTAATGCCTCAGTTCTAATGAGTTCCTTCTAGAAGGTTAAACTGCTGTGAGAAATGTGGTGAAATATCTATCTTTTGATAACTTCCAAGCCAAACTAAAAACTTTACAATTAACTATGGTTTAAAAATGTTCCAACTATATGCAGAGGGAAAGAAATGCCAGAGCAATTGATTTCTTGGCTGCTTGGAGGGAGAAAGAGACAGACTGATGCAAAAGGAATGGAAAAAAAAAAAAAAAAGAAGGCTGGGATAAAGAGAACAAAAAGATCTTTAGCACATTGCCCTGTAAAACCTGAACTACAGCCCAGGATTTCTTACTATGCTCAACATACTTTCTGATTTAGGGGTTAAGCAGTTATATAGCCCTATACAATAGGACCAAATACCATTCTATTGGTCAATCCATATAATGTGTCAAAATTCACTATTTATAATAGTTCACTTCATGGTTCCCTATTTATAAAACTTCACTTGTTGAAAAGTCTTATTAACTCCATAGATTCCAGTCCTGCTAAACTTGTTCAGAAGAGTCAATAAGGTTCTAGCCTTCTTTGTTCATATATTAGCTTCTTTAATACTTGAGAACTGCATGGGTGAAAAAGCTGTGATAAAAGAATATCCATTTCAACCCTCTGAGGTTAAGAAATGTAGCAGCTAGATTTGGTTGTGCAATGTTCCTCTGCCTCTATGTATATTTTTGCAGTCTTTGAGTACATGATTGACTTCCTCACACGTTTTGTGCTTATTCCATGAGCAACATGGAACCTTTGTGCTGACTTGGTCCATTTGAATGTATGCCGGCCTCCTTTTAGCATCTTATATGAAATTAAACTGCAAACTAGAAAAGAATTCTGATCTGCATGTATTTCTCATTAGAGAAAAAAATTCTCACATTTCTGAGTGTTTTAAAGAATTTAAAGAAAAATTATAAACTTTTAGAAGGTTGTATTAATATATTTTTGGGGCAAAATATTAAAACCGTTACCAGCTCTTACTAAAATACCCAATTCAGAGGCATATACCGCTCCAATCTACAAAATGACCAGGTGACTGATACAAATGTACCCTATGATGCTGAAACATGTGGTCTTACTAATTAAAACTCCTTTATTTTTCACCCCAGTAAATTTTATAAGCAGAAGACCATGAGATCCAGTTTTGAATAAACTCTTAGGCAAAACTGTAATGGAAAGCCACTGTATTAACAATAGTACACAGATATGTAAGCTTTGTAAAGTAAAATATTAAATTCTGAAACTGTTTAAAATAATTCAAAATAAATAATTGTTTATATAACATTAATCTTAACTAGAATGTTTAAAAACTATAATTTGCCCTTGTAATTTTCAATTTAAATGCAGAGAGATTTGAGAAAAAGTCTTATTTTAGAGTAAAAAAAAGTGAACTTTTATACTAAAGTGGTAACTTTAGTTTGACATTTTATCATTAGAATACTCTGTCAGTTCCACTGTCATCTGCCTGATTACTGGCCTACAGTGATTCAGTATATTGGTAAAGCTGAATGAATACAAATAGAAACATCTGCTAGAAAACATGATGAAGATTGATCATAGAGAAAGACTAAAGAAATCTAGGAAAGTGAGAAAACATTGAACAAGAATCAGTGAAAGAAATACTAAACAGGAAGGAATTTTTTCTTTCTAATGGGAGATATACAGTATAAAATATATTTTGAATTCATTTTTCATTGACTAATGGTAGTGGCTAGTAACAAGAAAATTGAGTCTTCCATCCAACCATTTTAGATTTAGTATTTTCAAGAGCTGATAATAATATTACTTATTTAACATTTGATTTTGCAAGGTGCTAAGCACTATGATCATCAGTGCACTTGCATTCATAGGTAATTTTAAGCAGGCAAGTAGCCCACATGAAAGCATCATCATAGTTTTCATAATCATATGATGAATCACATTATTGAATCCAGATAAGAATGTTCAAAACCTTGTACAATCAAGTTAAGGGCTTTACATGGAGTGAAAAGACAATGAAGACACCCTGAAGAGTGTATAACTATAAGTTTAAGGAATATTAATGTTTTTATTCAAAAAAATTTCCATGAATGTCTGTGAACACATTTTCTTCAATATATCATCTTCTTCTGTTACTAATTCTTTGGATACTTTAGTGCTGTTATATATCTGACTAGCTCTATTTTTTATAGACCCATAAAGAAAGGCAGTTGGGTCTTGTGGGAGTGGGGGGAGAAAAGGGGGAGCAGAGGAGGAGAGGGGATGGTGGTGATAAAATGTAATTCCTCCGAACACCTGCTGAGTTTAATTGCACTACAGCTGCTGCTGATTGTAAGTGGGAAAGGGAGATATAAGGCAGAGGGGGAGGTGGTGGTGTTACTGACTGATTGGCTGTCGTTACATCCAGTTTTATTGTCTTTTTTTACCCTTTCAGTATTATTCTTACAAGTTAAAAGAGACTCTGAGTCTGAGGGATTAGGGACCTAAACCAAAGAGGAATCTTATGATCTGTGAGCAGAATGAGATGTGGTGTTTCCTGGATGAAGACATCTGAAGAGAGCATATGTGAACCTCAAGAGCAAGACTGATGATCCCAACAGACAAATTGCCACAGTATGCAGCATTCACTAGAATGAAAGGTTTATAGGTGAGATATTTAAAGAGGTCACCACGCCCAGAGCATGTGGGTCTGCAATGAAATGGAAGACAGTGCTTGAGATGAAGGAGCTGTGGTCATTCAAAAGGAATAGCAAACCATGCAGAGAAATTTCAAGCAGGTTCTCATTCTGCAAGAACTTAAAGATAACAAGGTATGGTGGGTTTATAGCACTGTGGAACAAATCCCTGTTCACAAAATTGATAGAAAATGGGTACTGAAAACTGGACTGCCATAATCTGATAATTGCTGGGGACAAGCTGCTTTAATATAGAGAAGTATGATGCATGTAGTTGTGATTTCAAGACTTTATTTTAGAATAAGTCAAACAAATTAATTAATTATGAAATAATTTGATTTCTTAACCTACAAATTGAATAAAAACACTCTTTCTTCATTCCATGTAACAGCTGAGAACTGCCAGAATTTTGATATTTGTAATAGCAAGAGAAAATATTTCATTTCTTCGTACTTTCTGTATTTCTCCAGTTGTCACTCTGGAAACAGCGTGGGCTACTGAACAAAAGGTTCAATTTTTTTATAAAACTCAATCATGCAAGTTTCTTGTTGAGACTCTTAATATAGATTGTTTCTCTTTCTCTGTGATCAGTATAATTAGAAGCCCTCATTACATCATATTTTCAAGAGACATATTAGCACCACTAGTCCTCAATGCAAAGGGAAACTTTTTTCTTTTCATAACATACTACTTTTTCATGCTTGCTTCTTAAAAAAAACCTCCAAAACAACAAACAACTAAACCACCACCACCAACAAAACAAACAAACAAAAATCCTAAAACTTGGTAAGTCAAAAGCTTACTGAGGAGCTCTATGAAGACCTGAGAAATCCTTTTCCCATACTGGCAAAACTCTGCTGAAAACTTACTCTCTCCTAATTATGAAAACAAATTAACAAAAAAGAAGACTTAGATCAATATTTCATAAGTCCTGAGGAACGGAGATTGCACAATTTTTCTGGGTAAGGTGCTTTACAGCTGGACTGTCATAGAACCATAGAATCACACAATCATAGAATAATTTCTGTTGGAAGGGACCTTAAAGATCATCTAGTTCCAACCCCCCCAGCCATGGGCAGGAATATCTTTCACAAGGTCAGGTTGAACAAATTCTTCTCCAACCAGACCTTAAACAATTCCAGAGACTGGGGCATCTATGGCTTCCCTGGACAGCCTGTTCCAGTGTCCCACTACTGTCATCATAAAGAATTTCTATTAGGTGCCTCCAAAGCTGTGTCTTCTCCAGGCTGACCAAGCCCAGGGCAGGTCCAGCCTCTGACTGGTGTGATGGCCTCCCATTGAACTCACTCCATTATCAGAATCTGTCTTGTAGTTGGCGGGTGAGGGTGGGGAAGTGGGGCAGTACTCCATGCACAATCTAGACTCCATTTCACAAACACAGAGCAAAGGGACACAGTCACTTCTCTCATCTCCTGGCTGTGCTCCCACCAGTGCAGCCCAGGATGCTTTGGCTGCCTTCACTGTCAGGGCCCAGTGCTGGCTCACACCCAGCTGACTGTGAAGAGCCACAGATCTTTCCCAGCAGAGCTGCTCCTCAAGCAGTCCATCCCCAGCCTGTGTCAGTGCAAATTCTTCCTTCCCAGGTTCAGAATTTAAGTCTTTGTCCTGGCTCAATATCACAAGGAAGGCCTTTGTTCATTCTTTTGGCCCATCCAAGTCCCTCTGAATGCAGTCTTTTCCCTGAGTGTGTTGACTTGTCCACTCGGTTTGGTGTCATCTGCAGACATGGTGAACAAGCGCTCTATTTTTTCCTCCAGGTCATTGATAAAGATGTTAAACAAACCAGATCTCAATAGAGAGCGTCTTTGTAATTCTTCAGTTCCTGATCCCCACTACCAGCCTGTACATCTAGTTTTTTATCTATTTACTAGCCACACATGCTAGCCACACTACTGCAATGCCATAAATTGAACATGAGAATATTCTGTGAGACAGTGTTGCTAGTCTTCCCAAATTCAGGATAAATTACACCTACTATTCTTCCCTCGTCCACAAATCCAGACATTTTAACATGGAGGGCAATCAGATTGATCAGGCATGAACTACATTCTCTAAATCATGCCAACTTTCTCTAGTGTCTTTCTCCTCTTTTGTGTGCCTGGAGTGTGTTATAAGAGGACTTGATCCATGATTTTTCTAAGGTCTGAAGTGAAATTGAAATAGCCTGTAGTTACCTGGATATTTTTATGCTCTTCTTTGAAGATTGGTAGAACATATTCTTTCTTCCAGTCATTGAATATTTTCCCTAAATTTTATGACTTTCAAGATGACAGAGGCTGACCTTGAAATTATATCAACCAATTCTCTCATGTTTGTATGCAGCCCATCAGTTCCCATGGACTTTTATGGGTTAAGTTCTCTCAAGCTATTGCTAACTCACCCACTGATGATAGTTCTTGAATTCTTTCAGTAATCAGAGAGACCTGGGGGACTGAGACAAAGCAAATATTGAGTACCTAAGCCTTATGTGTCTGCCATTGCTAAATCACCCCCTCCACTTAGCATTGGATACACGTGCACCTTGTTCAATCTTTTACAACACAGTATTAGAAGCTCTTCTTGTCGCTCTTGATGTCTGTCACAAGTCTGAACTCCATCTGAATTTTGGCTTTCCTGACACAATCCCTACACTCCTTGGGCAATGTTTTTAGACCCCACCATTGTATTCTGTCCCTTTTTCCATCCCCTGTGTTCTGTTTTTACACATTGGAGCTCTATCAGGAAATTCCTGCTTAGCCGAACTGGTCTCCTGATACATCTACAGGTATCTTTGAGCATCACAACTATTCTTACACCTGAGGATGATGCTTTCTTGAGTGCCCTTACCTTTCAGATCTGTCTTCAATATGATTGCATCTACCAATTCTTCATATAAAATGAAGATTTTTAATAGCAAACATCTAACTGTTGAGGACATAATTGCCTCAGATTGCCAGCTCTGAGGCCTAAAACTTTAAAATATGTGTTAGTTAATTTCAAAATTTTGTTATAAATGTGTGTACATGAAAATTTAACAACAAGAATATTACTTATAGCTGCTCTTCTGGAAGAATCACATATAGGTATTTATGATGGAAATACCTAAATCTGAATTAGTCACCCAAATTCCCTGTATGGCCAAAGAAGAAAAGTAAATAGCTCTAAAAGAAAAATTATTAGTCTAAAAGAGGCAGCCAAAATAATCCAGAAAAACATTCTTTAGTATCTCTCAATTACCACTCTTTTCTCATTGTCTTTGAGTTAGACAACTAACTCAGATGTAGACATTCACTTGGTGAGATGAACCTTCATAAAAGTTATATACTTTAATGAAAACAAGAGAATGTGTTAAAAGAAATTATTCATAAATATGTTCTACACACATTTCCTCCCTTTCTTTGAAACTATTGCAAATTTCATGCCTAATTACTTGTACTTTTTACAGTATTTGCTTGTGAAATACAACTGGAGTTTCTTAAGTCATTTTTTTTCAGAAGTTTCTATCTGAAAATTACCTAGACATTTGCTTTACCACAGGTTGTTTTAGTAACTTTACTGTTTTGCTATCTATTTTTAAAATGTTACTGACATAAAAGAAACAAAAATAATTAATTTATAACAAGCATCCTTAACTGCATCCATAAACATCTTTAAAATAGGCTGAAAATTTATTTTTACTTCTTGAATTACCTTCATAATAAAAAGACACCAGTGGGAATTGGTGACTCTTGGTTTGTTTGGGGGATTTGAATTATTTTTAGCAAGGAGAATTTGCCAAGCATAGCACAACCGGAAATAGAATATAATGAAATTTTGAGCTGCAATGCAGGCTAATGATACTTGAGAGTGACATGGTTATATCTCAACAGGATAGCACTTGGCTTAGCCTAAATGTCAGGAGCTTGACAGGCAGGTATCATAAAGATACATGTCAGTCACCTCCAGTGCAAGAATAAGTGATGAGCATTGTCAAGAATGTCCTTCATTGTTCCTTGGCAATTAAAGCAAACAGGGGTCCTAACGTCTGCTCTCCTGTTCCACTCGCTTTCTTCTTTCTCCTATCTAAGCACTTGCTGTTCCATTCTCCTGATCAACAAAATGGTAAGGGGAAGATAAGAAATGACGACAAAAATAGGAGAGTCTTCTCACTTCAGTGGTACTGACCCTTTTTTTTTTTTTTAATAGAGATGTAAAAAGAAAATTGTCAACTTCCAGGGTGCTTACAAACTTGTTATTTTTTCAACATTGTTCTACTTAAGTTCAAAGCTTAGTAACCCTGTAATACTGACTTTGGCAACAAAATGGTGAGTTCTGGTTCGTAACCTAATCCTCACCATCATTTCTACCCTGAGTAGCTGAGATGCATAAGCTGTGGCGGAAAGTCGGCAGTAAGATTCTTATCAGATAGCAGAGCAAGCTGAAAAACATGCTAGCTTCATGTGAAAGCTAAGGAAACAAGACTGGGAAAAAAAAATAATCAGAAGAAATAAAGGCTCGGAAGAGGCACAGAAATGAGAGCTGCAGCAAACTGAGAGGTGAGAATACCAGCCAGTTGCCTGAATCAACCACCAGCTTGTTTCAAACATTAGTCGCCCAGTGAGAGCTCGTGTGCCTGGAGCTGTGTGAAATCAGAGGCACATTGCCAGGATGGCAAGGAACTGCCTTCATGTAGGCTCCTACCTCAGTTAAATGTTCCTTCGTCCTGCTGTCTTATGAGGGAATAGGTAGCTATGACAGTGGATTACTGCCAAAGCCAAGGTGTATGTATCAGCCTGGAAAACTGTGATTCATTATAGCCAGGAGCAGGACGCGCAGTAGATGAGCAGCATTATTTCTAGCCAGAGCTACTCACTGGCTGATAATGAGAACAGTGCCTTAGGGGAACTCAGCTGATTTTCTTTTTCCAGTTTCTGCACCAGCCCGATTCCTTCGTACGCTGCTAACTATGGGCAAAGAAGAGATGATTCTTGCTCCCATGACTTCATGCTTGATTTAACCCACAAACCAAAGTGCCCCAAGGCTCTCCAAGTTTGGCTTACTAACTGTTCTTGCAATTACACATAATGTGTTCCAATGTTTCAGTTTTCTCAAAGCTAGGGAAAAGAGACCTCCACAGAGCCCATCCACTCAAACAAGCCTATCACACAGATAAACACGATCTCACTGAAACAAGCAAAGAAGGCACATAGCCCCACAGACACAAGTCTTAGAATGTAAACAGATTCTTGCCTGCCAATTTACCCTTACAGGAAATGTTCTCCAGCATAGACTCTTGCCAAGAAATAGGAAAATGGAGATGCTTTACAACAGGCAAAGTCTGGAAGCATGAACAGTGTTCCAGGGGCTTTAACTGCTGGGACACTCTCTCCAATTCTAATACCCACATTTCAGACCCATTTTACATGTTCCTTTTCAAATACATACCAGAAAACAAAGGGCAATTAAAAATGGGTAGACCTTTTGTGCACCCGACCATCAGTTAATTTCAGCTTATTCTGTAGATATTTTGCAGTTTCTCAGGTAATAGTTTGTTTTTTTGTTTTATGACCCAAAGCAAGGTTATCACGGGTCATGATAGCAAATGATCAATAGCAGCAAATTACACTTGTAATGACATTACTCATGCCAGTTGATCTTTGATCATCAGTGAAAACATTTAACAGTTATTAAAATTTCTGGGAACTTTTTTGGCCAGAGCACCCCACTTTAAACCTGGTGTTCCATTAAAATTCACTAAGTCCGGAATTCAATGATAGGTGTACTCTGGGGCCTGAAAAAGAGAAAGGATAGAAAAAAAAAAGATGTGGCATACCTCATTCAACTGGATATACCATATTTGCAAAGCCATGAATAACTACTGAGGTTTTACAGTCTCACGGCAAATAACAACCCATTCCTTAATTCTAGCATTCAGCATTTTCTCTGTGGATATGCCAAGCCAATATATCCATGCCAAATTACCTGGAGGAAACTAATAGCTCTCAGGCCTTGTTTTTTTCCTACAGTTATATTCATTCAAGAGAAATCTGCTAGTGGTAAGATGCTTTGTGAGTCTGAAACTAATTCTAGACAGGTTTGTGTGAAACCTACCTTCCTCATACTGTATTTCTTAAGAGCAGCTGGACATTTCACACATACTTTATAGCTTTATACCATTCTGTTTTCCAGATTTTGAATCAAAAATTCTTGACCTTGAAATACTTCGGAGCAAGCACTTCTTTCTTGCTGCATGAATACTTTTGTCATCACTAAGCATTTCACCAGCTGCCTATTGATAAACAATTGACAACCACTCATGACCACTAAACAAGATTGGTTAATGAGAATACTTTGCTATTGCTACTACAGATTTTGCAATCACACACTGATTTGATTAGTCACACTGATAAGAGAAAAATCTATTTCTTAGAGACAAGTATTCCAACTGAGTAACTTAAAGTAAACCCTACAATTCAAGAGCAAAAATGTAGTAGTAACTTGAATTGTAGTAAGAGGACAGAAATAAATTGTATAAGGTTTCTTATTAAATAAATAAATAATTAAACCCTTCAAAGAAAAGAAGATATGACTTAGAAATAAATTAATGCCTCTACAAAATAGGAAAGCTTGTTTTTCTCGGCACCCTCAAAATAGATAGATATAAATAAATGAAGACTATTATGTTGTGAAATTATATCCAAGGACTTGTGTTTAGTAAATAAAGTCAGCAACTCATGCTGGAGTAGCAATTATCTCATCAGATCCCAACAATTGTGTTTAAGTTTTGGTTCAGTCTTTGTAACACAATATCATCACAACTTCGAAAATAATTTAAGAGATTTCCACTATACTGCCTCGCCTTCGTGCTCAAGAATAGTGTATATTTCCTTTGGTCTCACTGCTGTCTTTTACCCTGGAAACATGCTCTAATCCTTGCAATCTTTTACAATAAATGGATATGTATGTCAGTCATTTGTATACTCAATAAAAATTCTAGAGTTTGGTTTAAAAGAAACTTAGGCAGAATTTTCAAGTTGGAGTCCTTCTCCTGGTGGAACTGATTAGAATTTTTTTCACTTCTTTTAGGGGTCATTGTTTTACCTTTATTCTCATAATAGGTATCTTCATGGCAGGGATGGTTCTTCCTAAGAGAGGTATGAACAGTGCACCAGCTTTCCTTGTTTAATTGCTAGAAGAAAAGAGTCTTGGTCTAAGCATAAATTACCTAAGGGACATCTCCATTCAAATAACAGTACCATATACAAATAAATTCATCTTCACTTTATGGTATTATTGAATTCTTTACACGTTGTATGTATCATTATCTTTTATTGGTCATATTGCCTGTTAGACTGCTTTCAAACAAAATGTTCATTCTATGCTCTACTTACTTCCCTGCACAGTTCTCCTTACCCTGATTAGTAGCTGTTCTACCTGGTTCTCATCAGTGCTTTTCTGTAGAAGAAGAGATGACAGAAGCTTACAGACCTCTCTCTTATGTGACTCTATCTTCTTCCCACCCTGATGCCCTATGTTCTCAAAAAAAAAAAAAAAAAAAAAAAGCACAAACTGAATAACTGGATTATGCATCCTATTTTCTTACAAGTTCAGACCACTTACATTGAAGTTGTGGTCAGTGAGAAATAATTAAGCACTCCATGTCTCATAACAAAAATATTCATCCATGAAAGTACAGGTAGAATAGCATAATAATATAGTTAATAAACCATCTTTAAAAACAAGATTTTTAGTTGCCAATACCAAATCTTTTCACAAACTACTTCCTTCTTCAAGGTCTCTTGCCAGGGTAATGAGATGCTCCATCATGAAGTTATATATAATTCTGTCAAAATAATCTTAGAAAGTATATAATTTTGAATCATTGTTGGAAGCAGAGACATGAGCAACTGCAAATGTGTTCTTCTAAACAGGGAATGTAATATAGAATTAAATGCAAATGACTACGTTAATGCAACATTATGATTGAGATATGACACAAACAAATGTCATTAAATTCCAAGTATGGTTCCCACAGCAACTGTAATTCTGCCGCTTTGCACTTTCTGTACATATTATATTGTATTTCTATGTCATATACTGTACAGTATTAACTTCACTGTATTTTCGTATATTTGCACTGTGACTGAATAATGGTTGTTCTGGGAACACAAACTGAGTTTCCTATTTTTGTTAATGTAAAATCTCCACAATAACGTTGCCATTTTTTTCTATGTTTAATTTCTTTTGTTTTTGCTGGTCTGCTTGTTTGCATTTTTTTAAAGAAGATAGTGTATTCAATGTATATGGCCTGGCTAGAAGTCACTGCTTTTGCAGGCAAGTATTTTTGAGCTATAATCTGAGCCAAGAATATGCTTAAATAAATTTTATTTCACTGCGTATTAGTGACATTAATTTTTTTTTTTTTCACTTTTGGCCTTTTGCTTCCAAGTGTCACATCCTGAGCTTTCGTTTCAAACCAAGAAGACAGGGGTCTTAACAGGAAAAAAAAGTCATGTGCTATGTCTGTATTTCCACCATGTTAACCTACATTTAAGGAAAGTTGGGCAGAAACTCAGTGGCTATCTGCTGAAGCTGTGACAACAATTTAAATCTAACAGGTTCATTAAGGCGCAATTTTGGACTGAGTGTCAAATTAACATTCACAAATTCAAATTAATAACAGCTTAAGAGAAAAAGGAATGTCTTGCATGGGTCAATTTATTTATTTTTCCCTGTTTGCTTTAAAATATAGCTTATACATACATTAATTGATTCAAGAGAGAGACTAACCATAGCATACATTAAATTTGGTACTTGTTAGTATCAAATTAGAGCTCACACATTACTGTGATATGACTTATCAGGAAAACAGATCAGAAGTTTTAAACAGGGGCACTTTCAGAAGATCTGTGTTTATAAAATAAAGACTTTTACCATTTTAAGAAAGAACTAATTTAAATAAAGTTTTGAATTCCAGGAAAGACGCATGTATATTCCTTTAAAAGATGTGGGGGGGAAAGGGTTTATTAGGGGCTGAGCAATCACCAGCTATATGAAGTTCAACAAGGGAAAGTGCCAGATTCTACACCTGGGATGGGGCAACCCTGGATGTATGGACAGACTGAGGAATGGGATGCTGGAGAGCAGTGCTGTGGAAAAAGGACCTGGCGGTCCTGGTCAACGGCAAGTTGAATCAGAGTAATCAGTGCCCTGGCAGCCAGGAGGGCCAAACCTATCCTGGGGGGCACCAGGCACAGCATCGCCAGCTGGGTAAGGGAGGGGATTGTCCCACTCTGCTCTGCACTGGGGCAGCCTCACCTGGAGTCCCATTTTGGCTGCCTCAATATGAGAAGGATACTAAGCTATTAGAAACACTCCAAAGTAGGGCATCGAGGGGAAGCCGTGTGAGGAGTGGATGAGGTCATTTGATTTGTTCAGCCTGGAGAGAAAGAGATGGAGGGGAGACCTCATTGTAGTCTGCAACTTCCTCCTAAGGGGAAGTTGGTTTTGCCACTACTTTGAAACTGAATGTACCTCATCAAAATTAAGGTAAGTTTTCTGAAATTTTTAAAAAGCCGCTTTCAATATTTTTGCCATATATATGCCCATTATGTCTCAGTATATAAATAGTCTTAGGAAATATTTCCAAACATCCACTCATGTGAACTATAATTCTATTTTATTTCATTTTGCTGAAATTCCTGAGAGGCAAGCTCATGCTAATGGTGTTTTATACATAGAAGAACACATACTGGACAATATTTGCCCTGGAGTGCTTCCCTAAAATGTCCTGAAATGCTTCTTCCTACTTTTCCATTTCAGAGCTTACCTATGAAGAAAGAGAGAGAAAAAAAATGTTTCTTAAACTGTGCTAACTTGTGATTTACACTAGTCTGAGTTTATAATCTGCCTCAGTGTAAAGTGTAAGTAATGAATAAGCAAATAAGTAAGATACAGGTAAACTAAATCACAAGATTTTTGAGACTGTAACATGACATAGTTTTGAAAACAAATTTCTGAGATATTATGAATGTCACTTTGGTTTAACCAATTTGAGCTTCTGATAATTGTTTTAATAATTCTGTTCTGAATAGGTTTTCAAATCCAATAAAATTACCTATTCTTTATTTCAAATTGTTGCCCATGGCAGACCTTGAATAATATTTCTAAAGGAAATGAATGAGATATTATGTATGATTTAAATAAATAAGTATGTTCAGTTGAAAGCAAACCTAACTTTCAACACTAAAAATAGTAATAGATTCTCCTAAACTGATGGAATTGTATTGTATGTTCTAACATCTTTGATTAAATACAGCAAGTGAGCTAAGATACTATAAAATATGCACCTGCATTCTCCCTATGTGAGGTTCCATTTCTGTTCCAAAACTTATCAAAGTCTGTTATTACGCTTTATTTCAATGGTTGCGTTTTTTGTTTCTTTAATGAAGGGATACCAATCTTTGTAATGCTTGCAGACATTTGTTCTTGATTTTTTTCCTTTATTTTCTCTATATTTATATGCTTAAGTATAATTGAAGTTAGCAAAATGATTACCTACTCATGCAGAGTATTGGACAGGTCCAGCAACAGTTCTTGCCTAGAATTTCAAATTCCTTTGTTTTGTGTGGCAAATGGGAGGAATAAATTAATTCGTGTGGAAAATGGAAAAAATATTGAGGACTTCCCAAAATATAGGTGAAATAGTAGCTTGATACCATTATTTTTACTCAGTACAAAAATAATAACAATGAAATCCTCAATTCTTACTTCACACAAGTACCACTGGAATCAAAGTTTATGTGACCAAAGAACAAGATCTGCTTACACCCAGAAACTCCTGTGGATTAAAGCTGAATCCTGTAAGTCACAAAGAAATATGCATCCGGTGGTACGCATTCTAACAACACAATTTTCATACACACCTTGAGAGATCAAGATGAAAACAGACTTTGAGATTTAATCCTTGTAAAAAATAGGAAACAAAAACATAGTGTAACATTTGGATTTGCCTCAATATCATATCAAAACAGCAACATTCAAAGCCATACATCTATAAGAACTATAACATTTCAAAATATTTCTTGAAGAAAAAATAGAATCTACATGAAAAAAATAATAAAAATTAATGCAATACACATATGAAAAGTAAAAACACATGTTGAAACAGATACAGCATTTTAAAATAGTTTACTTCATGTAAATGAGATATTGGTGTCAACGAAGATTTAAAAATGAATGAGCTGTTCAGGAGATGCAAACACAAATGCACCTTGTGCGCTATAAAAGGTTTCAATTTTGCTATTTTCTAAACACAGAAAAATGTATCCCCCCCATTCAGAATATTGAATGTCTTATGAAAAGTGAAAGGTCATTTGTAACTGTCCAAAGGATTGATGGAGTTGAGATACCTCCTTGACCTTCACCCTGCACTCATAAAGAACAGTCTCAGATGACAGAGCATCAGGCAAGTTTTCAGAAAATGTCTTTTCTTATTTTATATTGCATAGCAGGCTTGTTACCTGATATTTTTCATAATTGTATGTCAAGATTTAATTACTTCATGTCTTCCCTCATTAAAAGCAAACTGTCATCTAATACCATTCAGCTATGTTTGTGATTTGCACTAATTCAAGCATTTCTGTCTGCTTTTTGCCATTGTTTTCCATCTCAGTTTCTACAATAATTGCTTTGGAGGCCTACACAAACAATGTCAAGGTCAAACCTTACAAATACAAAAATTCTTTTCCAATTACTTATTGTCAGTTAAGGATGCACATCATAAAAACTGGTTCAGAGGAGTTTCTCTTTTTTTCTTCGTATTATAATCTTCACATAATGGAAGTGCAAATGAAAGCTTAAGTTAAGACGCTAAAACAACAAACTTAAAAAGACTTGCAGAAAAATGAAGTATATCAGATTTTAACCATTCTACCACATTTTCAATCATGTAGTACATTAACAAAATCATTTGTAAAATATACTATTAACCATGTGTTGGAAGTAAAATAAAATTTACTCAAAGGTAAATCCTTTTGTTGTTATAATTTTTTCATCCTACCAACAGGGAAAGTCAAGGACATACAGCTTAATGGTCCACTTATCAAGAAACAAGAAGGCAAAGAATTCATTTATCAAGCTTCAGTATAAAGTGTCACTCTCCCTACTTCCCTGCAGAAAGCTTGAGAGTGCTAGGCAGCATAAGAGTGACATGAGAAGAAAGATGCAAGAAGCAAAAAAAAAAGGTGTATTTCCTGAAGATGATGGCGATACATCAGGATAAAATAGATAATGATAGAGATAAAACCCCTGAGACTGACTATTGTTCCTTTGCTAATTATCTTCTCATTCATAGAGGTATTAGCATGAATATAGTATATTGTCTAAAAGAAAAAAAAATACTAATACTGTTTTGGAGAATCCAAGCTGATTTCAGTGAAAAATCAGGGGTTTAATTTTTATTTGGTATGTTACTACTTCTTGGAACATAATGAAAACTATCACACTGTTACCTGGCTACAGAAGGTCTTTGGATCCACAGGACAGGAAACCAAAATCATGGTAATCAGCTGTTGTCAACCAATTTTTCAAATGCTATATCCTTCAGGTTTTTTCATATCAAAATGCTTTCTTGACATTGTCATAAAATGGTATGTCATGTTAAGATACCTGTTTTTAGAAAATCCCCCAAACCCTTTATAATGTAGATTTAACTTTCTTGTACATGGACTACAACACCACAAACTATGGTTTCGTGAAAAACCTCTTTAGCATTCATCTTTTTTTTCATTAATTTGTTGATTTTGTTATATTTAAAACAAATTACTATCCAATTTTGACATCAATCTTCTACATTGTAAGAAACACAGATTTAATTCCTTCTTTTCCCTCAAGAAACTCAAACCAACTTCTCCAATCTCTCATCCTTGGCTATGAACCAATAAACTCTCAGGGAGGACAGAATGGTAAAGCTCATCTTCTGATGTGTGAGAGGGTAATTCTGAACGGTTACTTAATTCTAGCAAAACTCACTCAAATCTTTGTTATAATTCTCAAAATGTTATTAAAAAAAAAAAAGCTTCTGCAAGCAAAAGTTGGTTTATTTCAGGAAGACACAGGACAATGAACTCTTCAGGACAGACTATTCACTTAACTTTTTCATTATAGCTCAGCTGCTGGATTACATAAAATGAACAAGTATAAGAAGCTGCTGAAGTATTTCAGTCAGTTAAAGAAAAAGCATCTAGAATACCCAAATTAATGAAGAAGCAGAAATCTCTATAATGTCTTGGGAGAGGGAGAAAAGGAGGGGGAAAAAACCTAAACCAGCAGCAGTTTCTATAAGAGCATATAGTATGCTCACATTAGCAGGAAAAGCAGCATGTGTTAATATATAGGGTCTAGGAAGACGATCTGGATCTGCAGCATCCAAGAGTCTAAACCAGGAGCATCTGGTATTGCTCTACATTTTCCCCAACCCCTGTGTTTCTGACTGAAAAGGTCTGCAGTTTTTCATCTTTATCTTTTTTAAACAGAAATACTTTGCACTTACAGGATCTTAACTAGCTTTTAGTCAAGTCCAACAAGATTACTATATGGAATCTCAAATTTAAAAACATTTGAAAGAAAACTTTTTGGTTTACTATGTCCTTTTGGTCAGATGAACGATACCAGATAAAAGTGACAATTTGGTTTTTTCTCAGTCATGTATGGAAATTATGACTTTTTATTATCTCTGGACAAATGCTTTGACTTTAAAAACAGGTTTTATTATTTTGTCATTGGCTATGAAATCACAGTTAATAAGTTTCAGAGATTGCAATAATACCCTTGAGAAACTGTGTGCTATCTGTCCAATATGTAATTTTAAGGTCTAATAATATGCCATATGTTTACCGAAGTTGTTAAAGTGCTGTTCATTCCCAGCATAGGTATTCATTAAGAAAGCCAGAATAAATAAATAATAATAAAAATAATAAATAATAAATAATAGAAGATAAATTTATACAACATATGCAGCAAAATATGCTTCTGTAATATTAAGAAAATTGTTTGAGGATACTGCCACTCCTGCAAGATTTTAAGGACATACAACACTATCAGAAGAGATCTAAAGCTTGTTAAAGTCAAAAAAGGCCTTGGAGAGCTCTGTGCAGTGTCTATCGGAAAAATATTTAGTTAGATAACAAGTGTGGATGAGTGTATATATAGAGGACTTGTAAATACAATTTTATAATAATTTCTTTTGATTTTCATGATCAAGTGTTGCATTTTTAATTATTTTTAGATAGGTCATGGGTATCTAGAGCTGAGATCTACTTTTACAGCAGAACTCAATATGACTGAATCCTTCAATTCCTTGAAACATTATAACACGTTAGTGTGAGATAATGACTTTCCTATTTTATGCTACAATATTAGGAAATATAAAATTAAGTGGTATTTATGGACTACTATTCCTTTTAATAGGTGACAAATATAAACAGCATCACAGTAACATGATAAATAGCTAGCAGTTTTTAACTTCATCTGCTGTTTCCCATACTTTTTAAAAAAATATTTTAAAAAATATTTATTTTAAACAGCTTCAGTGCTAACTGAACTAATTTTATTAACTATTACAGAGGTAATTTGATTTTATTTGTCCTTCTAGTCCTCATGAAACTAATTGGCTTGGGCTCCCCAGATGTGTGGTTAAAGCTGACTTTTATTATCAAAAGGAAGGGGCAGTATGGGAGTAGGGTGAGAATGTTGATTGTTCTTGTGAAACAAAGCAGAAGTAGAGGGGTAGGGATGAGAGCTCTGGTGACTCCAGTACCATTACTCTGGTATTTTCAGGCAGAAGAAAGAAATGGAGGCAGAAATCTGCTGCTTCTGCATCCATTGTTCATCAGATGCTCTCCTCGTTCTCGTACAGCCCGGTTAACACTTAGCAGCATCTACCACTTACCTGAATTTACAAAATGCTGACCTAGGTAAACTCAAGGTTATTTTGCTATGAAAACTTTCATTGTTCTAAGCATAAGGGCAATGTTTTGCCTAGTCTTACAGAAGTTTGAAAATTATTATATAAAAATACTATATGATTGCTCATTAAAAAAAATGTCAGCATAATACCTTTTATCACCAGTATCATGTAAGGATAACAAGGAAATGTCCAAAATGTTTGCCTCATGCTCACTCATAATCCTTTTGGCTAGTAGAGGCTAAACAAGTAATATATACCAAACCAATCTATTTTCAAGAGAACAGGTTCTTCTGCAACACTACCCTTAATCTGGGTTTATCCTTAGACAGAAGTACATATGAGCTTGTGAACTACATCTGCTGGCATTTGAGCTTCTAGTGCAGATCATATACCTTATTTTACTAGTTAAGATTACATTTACATCTTTTTTTACATTGCAGTATCTCTTGATTTTCACTGTTGTTAAATTTAGTTTTCAAAGTGTCTTGAAAATCACCCCAGAGCTTTATGGATGTATTATAAGGATTCTTCATGTAACACATCCTTATTACCTCATTTGCAGACTTTCCATACTTAACATACTAGCCAAAAAATTAATTGTTGCTCTACTCCACTACCAGAGATGCTAGAATTTTTGGTTTCTTTACTTTAATGTTGGCTATTACATATTTATTTCCCTAACATATTATAAGAAGGAAAGGTAACAGTAAACATCATTTGCCAATTCTGTATAGCTGTGCTGGAAAACTATCACCATGAAACTACATTAATCCTGAGCTGGAAGATTCATCTCTAGGTACAGGAGGATAGCCCAGTTTCTTTGATCATTTATCTCTTTGAAATGATCAGCAAAGATGCCAATTAGAAACACTATTTATCATTGTAGCTTAACTTGTGATGTTTGCACCTTCCTAGTAGAATCCAGACTGAAAAAAAATCTCTTTCCTTACAACTGCTCATTTGTATCTACACAAAGATCAAAAGATTTGGGTAACTACTCACTTCATTTGGCTCAGAACATTGCCACCAGTATCAGCCTGTGCTGAATGCCTCATAAATGTCTGCAGAATCATTTAAAGACAATTTTGTAATGTTTCCATTAAATCTCAATGGAATATTAAATTATTAGCTCATCCTATGAATTCTAACATTATATATTTCATTCATATACAGTATAACAATATAAAGAGAAGGAAAATGTGCAGGTCCAAGAACATTTTACAATAGGTACTATCTTACACTCTATTGTATGCAAGTAGTATCTTCCCAGATCAATGCAAATCTATGTCCTCGGTTCCAACCTCTACGTTTAAGTAGATCATCACTGCAAGAACATTTTCAAAAACCCAGTTCAGAAAAACAAGTTTAAATTATATAATAAGATATGGTACATTACAGTATAGTGCCTTATTATGCACAGTACAGAGTGTAGATCGAACTGCAGAATGCCATAAATGAACTTTACCAGAATACAAGTTTATGATAGATGATTGCTTCTTATGGAAATTCAGTAAGAATTTTTAAAAGTATAATATAATGGAAAATTGTTATTATCAAATGTTTAAGCATTTAACACCATTAAAACCCTATAGAATTCACATATTTACACAATTATAAGTATTTAATCAGACAGGATAAAATGTTACCAACAGTACTTACTGTCTAAGCATAACCATAGAAGACTAAGAGCATTCTGGCTGATCTGTTTAGTAGAGTCTAGTGCACATTTTCCTGGTTTTGTTGAGATCTGAATTTTACACTGGCTTTTGTATTTATTTTCAATTTAAACTCAAACTGCATACTTGAAATGTTGTTGGGAAGATATAAAGACATTCCTTTTCTCTATTAGAGTTTGCACCAGGTTGCACCTGCAAGTGGGTCTCGGGTAAAGCACATTCCACAAATTCTGCTCAAAGAAGTTCCACTTTGAATTGTGTTTAACAGGATGAAGTTCTACTAAGCAACCTTTAAGAAACTTCAGATTCAGGTTATTTTTTTCTGATCGCTTGCAAATATTCTTTGAGATCTAATTCATATTATTTCACTGAATTATTGGTATTTTATTAAGATGATTGTCATTTTACTTGTAATGCATTTCGTTTATACATTTAATGCATGTGAAGCTTTAAAAAGCCTAACAGATTTCAAATTTTGAGTTAAAATTAAATGGCACAAACTTCTCTTTCACAGTGACTACATCTGCAATAATTTCTCTGACATAGTCTCTTGCAGTGCTTCCTATTACTCATTCTATGTTACCTACAGACATCTCTCCAACAAAGCAGGATTACCCAATTCCAGAATTTCAAGACTCTAAAGATCTAGAGGTAAGGGACTAAAAAAGGACTAAAACTGAGTACCGAAGATTTTAAACTCCTTTAAACAAATCCTTGTGAAGAAAGGATACAGAAAAAAAATCAAAATCCTTGCTAGGAAATAAAGCCTTTGATAGGAAAAGTTAGCCCAATGTCTGCATAAGATGGTCTGAACAAGCCAAGAAAACAAACAGTTTAGGAGGTACTAGAAGTAATGTTTCATTTCTGTGCCCTATGGCAGATAAACTGTGGTATCTAACATGCTATGGTCTTTCTCTTTTTTTTTCTACTTGACTGTCTATTTACAAGAGACTTTCAGGAATGAAGCACTGAGACCTTATTTTTGACTATTCCATCAAAATCCTATTAAATCAGTGAGAATCCAGTGATATCCAGACATTAATGTTTAACTAGAGACTTTATGCTACATGAAAAGCTATATACTACTGATATAGTACTGTACATTTAATTTTTTTCTCCGATAAATTCTGTAAATAAAAATATTCTTTACTGCCTAGTTTTGTATCCATAAATGATGGAACTTAAACTCAAAGGGCCTACTGTACAATTCTGGCCTTCAGTTTAAAAATATTTAACCTTTTTCCTATTTCTAAAGTTGTTTAGTAGTATGATGAAGTTAGCACACTCATTCAAAAACCAAATGAAATTAAAATTCAAATGCTATGTACATAACTAACTGCTATATATAAAACAGTCTGTATGGCAAATATTTTTCCTTGAATGAATAGCTTTTGTAACCTGTCTTTTTCTTAATCAGGTACATGACTCTCTGTAAACTTTCTTTGCTTTCAAAGGCAAACATAAGTAATAATTTCTGTAAAGGTCTTGAGTCCCTCCAACATCTGGTTTTGGTTTACTATAAAAACTGTGTCTCTGATCTCATGTGTTGAACTACTGTATGTTTGCCACTGTCTATTTCCTGTGAAAAAATACACTGAACAATAATAGCTTTTGTTCCTAACCTTCCAGCCACTAGAGCAGCTGCACAAATAATTTTTGTGCTTTCATTTGAAATAATTTATTCCATGTATATGTTTGTGTAGGGTCATTTGGGTTATTGGATGTTTCATCATTTAAAAATCAAATATTAGAAATTTAAATTACTGAAAACTACATCTAATAGTTTCCTTATGCTTTTACCATTTCTTTTGACAAAATTTCCTTCCAAAGTATCTTCTAGTCTGTAGATAGTTTTGTGCGAGTATAGGAAACTTAAAAGAAGTTATTAAAAATGTTACAAAGAACTGTAAGCATTGCAAATAGTCCTACTCAATAATAAATCACAGATGTCAACTTATAGTTCTGCTTAGATGTAATTTTTGTATGTTATCTACATTATGATTAGCATTTAGTAAGATTAAATTGCAAAATTCAAATATAGAATTCTTCCTTAAACCATAGAGAACCTATATTTATGTCTGCATATGCGCACACACACTCAAGCACTTGAGTAGCTCTTTTCCTGCTCCTTCTTCAGACTGCAGGAAGAGACTTGGCCCTTGCAATTGCTCAAGCTTGAAAATGTCATTGGCTTCCTTATTATTTTCTGCCCCTCCTCTGCACAGGCCTTTCATTTGCATTGTGTAGATCCCTTGCTTTCTCTTTTTTGAAACAGAAACTTTTACAGTTGTGATGCATTCTGTGTCTATGCATGATTTCATGATTCACCTTTCTTCCAGGGTTCCACATTTTTATCAAGTCATGGATTCTTATGGAGCAGTTTTACAAGTAATTAATTTTCTGTATATTATTAAATTACTCAACACTGTCTGGTTATGCTATATCTTTGACTTTTCTTATTAAAACTTTTTATTTAATCCAGTACAAACTTGATGTTCCATCCAAATTGCTAGGTTAAATTCCCAGGTTAATTATCAGCTCAAGTTCTAGGTTTTATCATAATTTTCCAAGTCAGTTCCGGATTGCTCCATCCCACCTTAAATCTAAATATTTTTTTTTTTTTTAAACTATGAAATTCATACTTCTATTTCTAAGTCTTATATACATTGCAGTTTATATAGTTCTATTTTAAAATTCCTATTTATTGATATTTTATTTGCATTTAATGTATAGGAATTGCATTCTTTTTGTTTACTGATTTTTACATCGTTCACATTCTGCATTTTATCTTCATTAAGAAAAAAATAAATCTTTGAAATTTATATCATACACATAGTAATCTATGTTTTATTTGGAAGGTAAACATCACATTCCTATTTATTTATTTACTACCTCGTGATTTCTTATGTCTTCAAATTGGGCTGTTGGCATACCATCTTTTACCTATTCAGAATTTTACACTTTTGTAGCTCACATTTAAAATTAAAAATGTAGGAAAAGGATTTTTAAGACCATCTAAAAAGATCTGATTTTTTACTCAATTTCATGACTATAGTTTCTATTTTTGCTATTACAGTGATAGAGTAATAGACTTCTTACAGTGTTTAAATTAACACAGAGTAGAATTGCACATAATGTGTCTGAAGTGATTCCAGTATCTCAAGACTCAATGTTCTTAAAAATGTTGTTGAATCACAGAAACCTTTACTTTAATGTTAATGAAAATCCTAAACAACTTTCTAACTAAAGGTGGGAGTAGCAGGAAAAATAATCCATGTTATTTCAAGATGGTGTTTGCTTAGCTTCTAAGCTATGTTTCAAAACATATCTGCAACATGTGAGGGACTGATGCAATGACTTAGGATATGACTTTCAAGGTAATTTCTTAAAGTAAGGAAAATGTAAACAAGTAATTGAAAAATACCCACTACTTCTCTTTTTTGCGTTGACTGAAAACTTCTGAATATAGAAGATATTCCTGTTAAAAATGTTAGACAAATTTCAGCCAGGTTTTGCTGAACTACTCACTCTTGCCTGACAAATTGACTGTGTATTAACTTCATAAAGGACAACTTTAAAATACATTCAGTACTCAGTTGACACAGCAAAGATCAAGGCTTATGATATCATGAATTAAAAATAGCACTTTTTTTTCCTCAAAGTCACTACTTTATTTGCAGGAGTCTACATATTTTTAGCATCTCACTTACTCTATTCAGAATATACTCACAACTCAACCTTTAAGCATTTTAGAGTTGTCCTGTTTTCTCTGAAAAATGTATTTTAATAATCCAACCTTTAAACTTAATATACTTTATTTCTTCACTGATTTTGGAAAACAAAAAGCATCTACTGGTGCTACTTCAGTCAAGAACTTGAAATCTATGCAAACAGCATACATATGTTTTAGAGTAGAATACAAACTCCACACAATTTATATTGTAAATATATAACGCATTTTACCCAAGTCTACTTAAAATGTAGTAATTTTTATATACATATGAATGTACTCAGTATATGCAACCATAAAAATAACAAATATCTATTTTCCTGAGATGGCATACTGTGGTGGGCTTATCATGTGGAACAGCTGAACTCCCACCCAGCTGCTCATTCACTCTCCCTCTCAATTGGACAGGGGAGAAAATAGAAAAAAAAAAAAGGTATGCGAAATGTTTTGAAGAAAAAGACAGAGGTAACTTACCAATTACTGTCTCAGACAAAACAGACAATTCCTCTCTCCTTCCTTCCTTCCTTCCGCCCCTATCTCTGACAAAGCAACAAAATATTTCAGCATGCAGGATGAAACAAATGTTAATGGTGCAATATTGGAAATATTTTAATTTAAAAAAAAAAAATAGAGAGACCTGTCTGTACAAGGTATGAAAGACCTACACTTCCTACATGTTACTATTGTTGGAAGCAAAATTACGTAGCTAATTTAGTGTGCCAAGAAAATTCTTTCTATCCCATCTGTTAGAACTATGTTAGATGACAGTTTTTTAATTTATATTTTAGTAATTATCAGCATTGGGCAGCTTTTACTTCAGGAAATTTTTGAGTTTTTTTAAGGATCCTTCTAAATAATTAATCTCAATTATCAATTAATCATTATCATAAATCTATCTCAGAATTCTGAGGAAGCTTCCAGAGGACTAAGGAAAAAAAAAGAAGGAAAACAGTTTTCCAATATTTTAAGAAGGAAATGTGATAAATAGGTTAAGTCTATGTCAGTTAGCCTCATACTGATCCAAAGCAGGAACATGTATAAACCAGCAGAACCAGTAAAACCAAAATATAGAAGTATCACTAATGATTACCTATGAAGAATAATGAAAAAATAGCCCATGTCATACATTTTGTAACTTGTTCAAAGCATGTTATTTATGATTACATAATAAAATGTATTGATTAAACATTTTAATATCTATGTAAAGAATTATTAATATAATAACGCATTCAGGTTTGTTTAAAATAAGCAACAGTATATGTCATTATTTTTCAAGAGATTCTGTAGATATCTCTTCTTGTCTCAGTACTAGTAAGTAGAAGAAAAAAAAAGCTAAAAGGTAATTTTTCATAAGTTCAGAAATGGCTTTGAAACAGCGGAGCTGTAAACACAGCAGTATGATTAGCATGGCTGATTTAGTAGTGTGGGTGCATTTGAAAAAGGTATATTTTTGTAACAGCCAAAATTAAATCCAGGCAGACAGAAGACTAGAAGTGATCTCAAGCACATATGAAATGCTGGAGAAGTTGCTTTCATTTTCTAATTTGATAGTCAGTTTTGTTCTGAAATGTAGGACAATTACAGGTGATGAACAACTCTACTAAAAAAGTCAGAGTGGTGAAGTAATGTATCAAATAGCTTAAAAAATAAATATTAAAATAATTTAGGACAAAAAAAAAATAACAAATAACAACTGAATTTCAAAGCATGATTTAACAACTTTGCTCCCATACAAAGAAGGAAGCTATATGCTTATCTTCTGAGGCACATGTCTATAAGAAAATCTTCAACAGAATAACCTGACTTGTATTTTAAAAGCAGAAATACAGGATTACCAAATATATTGTTCAGCTGTCTTTGAGAACTTTGTGACTGAAATAATGGAAAGGAGGCAGGTAGAAGTCAGATTTATAGAAAATTCTTTGTAGGTGATTTAAAAGAGAGCGTATTACGGTAATGTGCACTTGCAGCTCAGAAAGCCAACCATATCCTGGGCTGCATGAAAGAAGCATGGCTAGCAGGTCAAGGGTGGGGATTCTGCCTCTGCTCTCATGAGAGTACTAACATGGGGTATTGTGTCCAGCTCTGGGCCCCCCAAATAAGACGGACATGGACCTATTGGAGTAAGTGTGCAGCAGGGTCACAAAGATGATCAGAGTGCTGGGGCGTCTCCTAAGGAGACGGACTGAAGGAGCTGGGGCTGTTCATCCTGGAGAAGGGAAGGCTCTGGGAAGACCTTTCAGCAGATTTCCAGTACAAAAGAGGCCTACAAGAAAGCTGGAGAGGGATCTTTTACCAGGGCGGGTAGTGAGCGACAGGACAAGGGGGAATAGCCTTAAGCTGAAAGAGGTTACTTTTAGGTTACACATGAGGAAGAAATTCTTTCCTTTGAGGGTGGCGAGGCTCTGGCACAGGTTGCCCAAAGAAGCTGTGGGTACCCCATCCCTGGAAGTGTTCAAGGCCAGGTAGGATGGGGCTCTGAGCAACCTGGTCTAGTGAAAGGTGTCCCTGCTCATGGCAGGAGGGCTGGAACTAGATGATCCTTAAGGTCCTTTCCAACCCAAAACATTACGTGATTTTATGCTCTATAAATCAAATGCTCCTTCCAAAAAGCCAATTAAAATTTTATATACATCTAAATATTTATAAAAATATTTTTAAATCTTTAGTGTATACTTATCCATAATTACACATGTTTACATGTGTTTATATTGTGTTGACACGTACATGTCAAAATTAAATACATTGATTTGTGTTTTTTCTGTCAATGACTGCAATCATTTGAATGATTTGCATACTCTAGAATGAAGTCAGTTCTTTCATTTTCTTTAGGCCCTCATTTCTTTGTTATGAAAGTGGGAAGTGTTAATTTTAGACCAAGTTGCACTGAGAAGAAATGTTGAGCAATAATAAGGGTTCATCCATCAATGTAAAAATCTTCTTGTGAAAATTGTCAGATTTTACAGAGCACTTTTATTATTTAAGTAGTAGATATATACTAGGAAATCATAATATATATTCATATAAGTAAAGGAAAACTTAGATCAGCCTTATAAACATATATTACAATAGTACCGCCTTCAGGATTATGATTCTGTTATTGCTGTATTTGCTGTACAAATGCATAGATACCAAGCCCAAAATTTATAATCTAATTATATGTGTATAAGAATTTACTTATGTTATAGTAGTTCATCATTAGAAAGTTCAGAAGCAATTTTATTCTGATTATAACTTATTAGCAAAATATAAAATATGAAATCCCACCACTTTAGGATTGTTAGTTAAGCACACTTGTTTAAACTGGAATAAAATATAAAGAACTTTTTTTAATGAGACTCTTAACTTCTTAATCTGCCTATAATTTTTTCTCTGTCCACACCTCTTTTAAATAACGACCCTCCCTCGTGCTGGAAGCACCCATAACATGACCAGTGGGACCTGGAAACCAATACAGGCTCCTGCTGCAACACAATTCAGAAGCAAACAAAACCAATAGTTTTGCTGTAGTTTTCTTAACTGAGAAAGACAAAACAAAACCCTTCCTCTTTTACATCCTTTTTTAAAATCAGAATAATCATGATGTAAACAAATATATAATTTCACAGACATACTAAAAATTTGAAGTATTTGACAAGAAAAAATACAGTGTTATATTGTAATTTGATTTAGGATATTAGCCTTTTATATATCATATTTAAATCTAAGAGATACACTGTGTTTGCCAAAAACATGGACAGTTAAATAGAAGTCTTGATGTTAAGTGATGATGGAAATTAGTATTACCTTATGGATATATAATAAAGCAAAAGAAAAAAAAAATTGGGCTATATTAAAATTTGATAGAAGAAAAAGGAATTCACATATATTCGTAGGTAAACCCAGAGGCAGACATGGAGTTTACATACATTTTCACGCATACATAAGAAAGTTTTGTGCTACATTATAATAATATAACTTCATACAGAATGTCTCTTCTTGTGTACAAAAATAGTATAAAATTTTCTCCCTATTCTTAGGCAATGCTAAGCAGTGCATGGCTATTCTGTAAAAAAATATAATACAGAGATGAGGCAAACCATGGGGAAACAGGAAAAACAAAATAACAGTCAGAAATTATGAAAGCTATGTAGACAAAAATCTGAAGAACAATTTGAAGAAATTAATGAGAGAAAGATAAAGCCTTTGGAAATGCTGTAGGCAGAAGAATTGATAAAGACATTTTTTTACTATGCCTAGAGCACACTTGCATTAGTCAGTATAAACTTATTCCAGTGTAGTTGATATATATTAGGTTTTTTACACCCTTAGTTAAAATGACCTTAATTTTATTTCCTTTTCAAATCATTCTTTCCCCCCACTACAAATTTCAATAGACAACATCACCTCTCTTCTTCTCTTAATAAAGGATCTCCATTTCCCTGAAGATTTGAGGGTTTTGACTACAGTTATCCTGAATTTCAAATCTCTTATAAATATAAATCAAAATTGTGCTCAGAATTTCAGACATGTCTCACCAGCAAAAGACTGAGAATCCAGAGAAGATTTTGACATATGCAAGATATTTTTCTTACTCACTTAAATACAACTTTTTGCTGGAGTTTAAAGTTTTTAAAATGGAACACAGTATATAACACCAAGTATGAATTAGTGGACATACTGGCATTCTGCAGTTATTAACACAGATGGTGAACTTGATTCACCACAGGGTATAAGCATTTACAGTAATACAGAGATACAGAAATACTGATGAATGTTTGCTGGCATGATACATTATATTATGTCATATAATATTATGGGAAAGCTCTTGCCATGTAAAATTACACACAGGATGAACTAAGATTATGGAAATAAATTTGATATTGGCAGGTCATGGTTTTGAGTGCTTGACAGGTTTGCCAAGATTTTCAATGGGCAAACAAATACACATCGTGTTGGTGCAATAGATAAAACAATGTTTCAGCCATTACAGGAAAAGGTCTAATATTATGACCATGACTATAATTAGGAATTAGTCTCAGAAAACAAAGACTATATCATCTTTATATATCATTATTTATTATAAAATAGGAATTTAAATATATATTGTTTGTTCACTCTTCTGCTCACTATAGTGCATGTCATAAATTGGCATTTTACATGTATATTTCATAAGATTATGTTTAACATAAAACCATGAATATTAGTGATGCTACATATCTTCTTCATAAATACTTTTTCTGAGGATGCCACTGTTCAAGGAGGAGGAAGAAGGAACTCTTGGGACTTTACATATACAGATTATTGGGCCTAGAAGTTGAGCGTATGTGTGTTAAACAGTCAGGCATTGATACATGACAAGAAACAACATGAAACTCACTGAGTTAGGAATAGGAAAAATATGGATGAGCTGTAACACTCATTCTCCATACTCTGTGATGCTCTGGGTACATGGACAGGAGCAGACGGTAAAGAAGAAAGGGAGCTGGGATGAAGGACTGGAATTGAACTTGGGAAGAAGGGGCAGGGGAAGTTTTAATTTTCATCATTTTCTTTTGTTAGCCACTGTCCAAATCTGCTTTAATTAGTAATAAATTAATTTTCTTCATGTCAAATCTGTTTCTCCTGTGATGTTGATAACTGGTTTCCTTGCCTTTATCTTGCCCCATTAGCTTGTTCTTCATTCGATTTTTTCACCCTGGCCTGTTGAGGAGAGGGAGTGGCAGAGCAGCTGGGTGGGCAGCTGGTTGCTGGTCAAGATCAAGTCAACATATAAGGTAAGCTGGCTTGTGACTATATAATCATAGTCATAGGTATATACAGTTTATATAGCAAAAATGTTTAAAAGATAGAAGTAAAGACTAATTTTTAGAACAGTTATAGTCGTCCTAACGGAAAGTTCTGTTTCATTATGTTCAAGAAATTATGGCTGATCTTTAACTTTTGAAATAGCTCCACTTTGCATATTCATTTCTGTTTGCCAAGGCATGAAGGCACAGTACATTTAACTATTTGTTAGAACTTTGTCAGTAGGGAGTCCTTATTGGATAGAACTCCAATGTATACAAGAAGTCATACAGGATTTTTTATCTGTCTGTTTGAATATGTATTTTGTCTGAAAATGGTTCAAACAGGTCCTGTTTCAGAAGTCATGGTAAAAAAATACATTCACCCCAAGTATGGGAAGTTTGATGATTTTTAAGTTAGAAGGAAAACTTTTAGGGAAGTTCAAATAGCCTATAGTTGACAACGTCCTAATTTAAAATCTTTCCTGTGATTAAAAACTAACTATATGGATATTTTGAACATTATCTTCAAGACTGTTGTTTGGGTTTTTTAATACTACCATAAGAAAGTGAATCAATGACAGCAAGAGGTAAACATTCATCAAATCATGAACAAATATGTATAGAAAAATATGACAAACAATAAAATGTAATTGTAAATTAAGTGAATACATTTTTCAGAAATTTTTCATTCATGACTTGTTGTTTACACAGTTTTCTAAACATCTAGTGTTGCTGTTTGAAAAAGATCTTGGGCTATTTTTAGGTCTTGGTAAGCTCTTGCTAAGAGATCAGAGCCATGTTGTAAGAAAATGAGAACAAACTTAATTGTTCCAGAACCAGGCAAATTAAGTTATCACTGTAAATAGTGTTAGAGATATTTTGTCTAACTTCATTTTTTTTTCCCTGTGAGTTAAGTTTAGCTATAATTTAATTGTTAGAAACAGTCATTTATTTATAATTAACATGGAAAATCCTGACCGTATTTTGAGAATTTTTATATGATATAAAATCAGAAGAGATTTAATTAGATGACCATATTTATTTTTGTTTGATGAGTCAGTGATTTCTCGAAATGTAACACATGTAAACTACACTAATTTAATCATGTAGTAGGAATACAAAAATGTGTTGTTACTGATTAAATGATTACTGTAACATCTTGCAGACTCAGCTTCGTGAAAAATTATGGGAGCAATTACAGGAAAAGCACTTGATTGCAGTAAATAGTGGGAAAAAAAGAAAAAAGATCATAAAGCAGGAGCTGGAAAAAGTTGTAAAGGAAGAGGTAAATTTACAATGTTTTAGGATGATTTCAGTATGATTTAAAACCACATGCTTTTGAGGAACACAATTGCCCGCAAAAAGCCTAACTTTTCAAAATATTGGTTGATTTTAGTAATGTAACCTCCACAGAGTTCCCATTGCACAATCGTCATCAGTGAGTCCGAAAATCCATCCTATTTCACATGGATTTTTTTCTGTTGATTGTTTTTTCTAAATATTTACTTTTGTACAGCTGGAAAAAATTCAAACAATTAACATTTTCATAATTTTACCATTCATTTAATCTCACAAAAATTCTTTTTTTAGCAACCATATTGGGGGGTTTTCTTCTGAATAATGACTGACTCTTAAATGAATAACAGGAAAACACTAACATGAGCACACTGAATCTATTAGAATTATTTTTTCAGAGCAATGAAGAGACTTTACAAAGGAACAACAAAGGAAGAGTTATCTAGGAAATTAAAAAAATTACTACAAGAATTTTTTTCACTAAAGAAAATATAAATAGAAGCGAGCTATATATGAGATGTGAGACAATGTTTCAAGAACAGATGTGAAAAATAGAAATCATCTGATTTTTAAAGAAGAAAGATTGCTATTTTCTATTAGGTTTTTGGATTTCCGTTGCAAAATCTTAATGTGAAGAAACCAATTAGAAATGAAGAAGTCAAACAATCTCTTCCTTAAGATGTATTTTGAAGGAAAAAAAAGCCAAAACCCCACACTTCATATGCATTTATATTAAATTTCAAATTCAGCAAATCATTTAAGCACATAATTAGTTACAGGCAAGTGGTTAAGTATATTGACTTCAAGTTAAGTTCATGCTTAATTGCTTTGCTGAATCAGACTCTCCAAGATGTTTAATAAGTGTTGGATTTTTTTAGGAAACAGGATAAAATCATTATAGCTTTGTGATACTCTTGGGTTTAGTTACATAAATACCTACCTTTATTATGTACTTCAGTACGTGCCTCAGAGTCTTTGATGTGTTTATCTGCTCAACTAGCCTTTTGCTTTCCAGGTAGGAAATTAAGACTAACAATAAGCCTACACTGATAACTCAGTCAGATTTGAGGTAGATGCAATCTGGCTGGTGCAAAGTCAGTGCAGTATGCTCTGCCTCTGATGGAGAATATAGGATAGCAGGCTCATATGAAGTTGTTCAGAAAACACATTTTCTTTTGGAAATTTAATAATTTAGAAGATAATTTTTATACAAATGTATTTATAGCTGTATTGTACATGTACATATGTATATACACACCATGTATATACATACCTCTGTATATCTTTATATAATCAAATATTTCTATATATATACTTATATACACAGATATTCGCACTTGAAAATTAGTAAAATATATACAATGTAGTGTTTCTGAGGCCAAAGAACAGTACAATCAATTGATTTATTAAAGACTGGAGTGGTTAAAGCACATGATAATATCACATACATATTGAAGGACCAATGCAGTAACACCCTGGGGTTTTTCTTTCTATAATAGCCCTTCTTTCTATAATAAGATGAAATGTAGACAGATTTTTTTAAGTCATCATTTATTTATGAGATAGCTTAAGTCTAATGCAAAACTACTTAAGAAACCCAAATGTCTCATCTGAATTTCCAAATGAGTAGCAAGTATTATTAGAGCATTAGTCTTCCAAATGTAGATGTAACTGGCAAAAGAAAAGGAAACTGAAATCTCAGAAAATCTATGTCTATCCTTTCTTTTTCTCTGAACAAGGAAACTGCGTGCTTTAAACATGCAATTTCTTCCTTTGTTTCTATATGCCTCTATTTTAGACAACAGGAAACCTCTGAAAAAATGAGCTCCACAGCATTAGCTAATTAATCTTAACAGTTGCCATGTAAGGTATATCAGTTTTATTATTGCCCATTTTCCAGATGAGAAATAAACAGATTTGTTTAAGGTAATGCAATGAGGCAATGGCAAAGGAGGGGGAAGTACTCATGTTTTATGCTCAAAGTCCAGACAGTCCCTTGCAGTAACCTGGTCTATTTCAGACATCAGTGCAATTTCAACGTCCATGATGTTCTGTGGTCTCAGTCTGGAGTGAGCTATCACATGAGTAAAACAATGTTGTAGAGAAAGGGTACGTCAACTCAAGCAGTCTACACCCCTTTCCACACATATTAGTGTCCTCTCAAGCTGTGCTTCAAGGACAAACCCTAAAGGTACCATGACCAACCAGCTTTCAAATGTCTCAAGATACCATAAATTCCAACGATTGTCTTTCTTCTCTTTTCCCTGCTCTTTATAGAAGACAATTTCTGTTGGCTTCTCATATGCTTTAGCTGCTTTTTTAGAGCAGTGTGGGAGCTTCACTGACTGCTAGATTCATTTTACAATAAAATTTGGTTTTGATATCTTAAAAATCTGGTGATGTCGCCCGCACAGCGAGTATGTCTTACAGATTGCCAGGACAGTCTTTGTGCCATAAAGACTCTATCCCTCAAAACACACAGCTGAGCCTGAGGCATAGTCTGGGGCTAATGAATAGAATGAACTCCTCTTTCTATACAAATATGAGAAATTCTAGGAGGAAGAGTTGGTTGAAGAGTAAGCTCCCAGGGAATCTTTAAAGCTAAAGCAAAAGGTCACCATCCATTCAAACTGGCAGACCCAGGAGGCAGAGAAACAAGCAACTGGCATGGAGACAGGTAGTGCTGAAGAACACTCAAGGCACTGCTATGAGGGGTGGTTCAATACAAGTGAAAATCAATTCATGGGAAAAAAAGAGACTTGTGAAAAGCACCTTGTCCAACTGTCTCCTCAAAGAAGAGCTAACTATAAATTTAGATTATGCTGTCCTCATCATTCATCCTGGTGAAGGGTCTAGTTCTGGTTGGGCAGTGTCCACGGCCTGTCTCTTTTACTCACAGTCTGTGAAGTGTGACACTTACATCTTGTTGATGGAAGGAATAACTGAGGTTATAGATATGTAGCCAGTATGTCAGGACCTATAGAAGGGTACACTTCATTCTTGGAAAGTGATGTGGCAAGGGCTTGATCTTGGAGGTACAGTGAGCAGCTGGGTGAACAGGTTTTCTTGTTAAAAGAGAAAAATAAGTAATTGCTGCTGCCCCATCCTCTAGCAGAACAGAAGCTTCATGGGGAAGCAGCAAGTAGATATGGGGGAAGAGCTGAAAGTGGAAGCCTGGGATATAGTAATTGGTATGGTTAAACTATATCTCACCATATGAGGTGTGCATGGCAAATGTGGTGTTTGGAGTCAGGATACACAGAACTAGCCAACCTTGTTTCCTTTGCAATAGGCTACAAAATAGGTTTGGTATATGTCAAGGAAAAAGAAAGATGTGTTTCTCCTTTTACTCTTTTTCTACTTTTTCTCCTTTTTCTCCTTTTCTCCTTTTACTCTTTAACTGGTAATACATTTTGCTGTCTGTAAATAGCATCCCTTCTGCTTTCCGTGACTGAGAGAATGTGTAGGTATGACAGGTAAGATGGAATGAGAATATACACAGAACTATGATACGGATTTCAACATATTGACTGGTGTGTGCCTTTGAGCAGGCATGTACACCTCTGGATAAATTACTGAGGAGCACAGTGACTCCATCTAAAGCCAAAAGCTGAAGTACTTTCAAAGGCAAAGAAGTGGATGTTAGACAGGGGCAAATAAATTTAACTAATTGAACATGCCTATTTTGGAAGAGATGTTCACCTCAGTTTGAATATGGTTGGTATAAATCATAGTTTTCCACTATCCATTAATGCAAACACATTCTGCTGTTACAGTCTGTTCCATTTCCATAGCTCTACAAAGCTGGCAAGCTGGTGCATCCTTTGGTGTATGATATTTTGAGTGCTTTGACAGCCCCAGTTTCTAGACTAAATTACCAATCTTGTTAAGGATTTTTATTTGAGGAATTCCTGTAATAAAAAGTGTTAATGACCAGAGCCAAATTCACAATTTAATTGAATAATGGAATAATTTAGGTTGGGACATATGACCATGTTCTTAAAGAAGTTCTAACTAGAGCAGGTTACACAGGGGTGTGTCCAGTGAAGTCTCAGATACCTCTGAGGATGGACATGCCACAAACTCTAAGGGCAACCAGTTTCAGGACTTGAAAAACTTCATGGTAAAACCAGTTTTCCCCTATATCTAGTTGTTGCTTGCCATGTTCCAGCTTGTGTCCATCGCCTCACATCCTATAGCTGCACACTTCTGGCAAGAGTCTGGCTCCATCCATTCAGGTAGTTGCAGACAGAAGTAAGGACTCCCTTGAGACTATTCTTGTCGAAGCAAAATAAACCTTGTTTCCTCAGTCTGTCCTCATCCATCATGTCTTCCAGCCCCTTGGCCATCTTTCTTACCCCCACTTGATCCACTTGAGTATGCTTATGTCTTTCTGGAAACAGGAAGCCCAAAGGCAGACAGAGCACTTCAAATGCACTCTCAGAAGTGCCAAACAAGGCTGATGATGCTCCTGAAACTGCTGACAGCATTCTTAGTGATAGAGCTCAGAATGCAGTTGACCTTGCTACCGAATCACATTCAACTTGATGTCCACAAGCTTTTCAAAGCTCTTGTCTTCTGCCAGCTAGCTTCTACCAGCCTCTTCTGTTGCATGAAGTTACTCCTCCTCTGGCATAGGATTATGCACCTGCTTCTGTTGAACTTCATGAGGTTCCTGTTAATGCATTTCTCCAGCCTGACCATGTCCTTCTGTACAGCAGTCCACCAGTGTATCAACTAGTTCTCCCAATTTGGTACCATGAGGAAATTTGCTGAAATGTGTTGTGTCTCACCATCCACATCATTAATGCAGACAGATGTGGAACAGTCCCAGTAGCAATTCCTGAAGGATGTCACAGGCTACTGGACCACCAGATACACTTTGCACCACTTATCACAACTCTTTTGGCTTAGCAGTCCAATCTATTTTCCATCTACCTCATTATCTATTTATCCAGCATGTATGTCACCAGTTTCATTACAAGACTTTATAATAATGTGTAAAAGGCCTTGTTAAAGTCAAGACTTACACCACCCATTGACCTCCCTTTGTCCACAGCATCTCATCTCATCTCATCTCATCTCATCATAGAAAGTTGGTCTGTCGTGGTTTGTGTATGCTAAATCTATGTTGGTTCCTCCCAAATACCTTTTTGTCCCTCCTGCCTATGAAAATGATGTCCAAGAGGATTTATTCTATCACCTGTCTATCACCAGTCACTGAAGTGAGGCAGTCTAGTTCATAGTTCCTTGGATCTTCCTCTCGCCAATTTTCATGATAAGTCTGACATTTGTTGGGTTTTTTTTTTCTGGTCATTGGGAACCTCCTCTAAAATTCATGACCTTCTGAAGAGGTTAGACAACAGCCTTGCAATGACATCAGCCAGCTCCATCAACACTCTCAGATGCATCCCATCTGTTCACAGTTATTTGTGTATGACTAATTGGCTAATCCTGACTTTGGGTAATAGAGATGGTATTTCACCCTCTTTTCTCTCTTGAAAGGGGAAAAAATAAAGTAGGCATTCAAGCATTATTAGAAAACAATGCAGCCCACACTCAGATAAAATGTTAATTATAGATTTTCCATCTCTTTGCCCGGTTAGGCCCAAATGCCACTGAAACAAATCTGACAACTTCTATCAGTAGACTGTGGTGTTCTAGAGGCTTTTGAAAATAGATACAAAGAAGCTATTAAGACTTCAATGCACAAATTCTGTGAAACTCCAGGGCAGTAAAGAGATTTGTCAGTGAATGTATACAACTCAGGCAAGACAGAGCCCTTGGTAAAAAAGAATTGAAGAATCTAGGAAACTCACACATACTGAAAACCTCCCTGTGATTAACAACTATCACATGCTCAGAAAAATAAGAAATTCTCCTGACTGGAATTAAAGAATAAAGAAAACCAACGAAACTTAGATGGCAAGTTTGTGCTGGAAAGTTTGACTATATTAAAAGAAGAATGAGGTTTGGTTAAATTAATGTGTTCATAGTCAACAAACCATAGTTACAGAATATCTTTTAAGCAAAATATATTTTATGAGCTCTACTTTTCTTGTTATTAGTGCTACATATTTTCATGATTTCAGTTCTGCTCTGTCAAATTTGTCCTTTAAACTTGCTAGGTCCTCTTTCTTAGTTCAACGCCTAATTTACAATCATCATCAGGTTTTTTTCATATTTTACTTTTGCAAGGCAAATTATCTTATCTTTGCATAACACTCTAGTTTAGGAATAAGAAAAAATTGATTGCTACTAAATATATCATAATTTCTCTCCACAAGAATGATTCAGCATTTGCCATAAAGATGCAACTTTGAACTTTTCTTTTACAAAGACAGTATAGTTCAGTAAAGGAACATGATATTTAATACAATAAGAAAATCATATAAAAGGAACGAGCCATAACATAAAAACACAAGGTAAGCTTACAGCTCAAACTCCTGTAAAAAATAATATAAGCAGCAATATGAAATATTTATAATAAATGTTGATCAATTAATTCACTTTTTTCTGAATTTCAGGATGAGTTATTCAGGAACTTTATAGATTTTGGTTTCTTTTTTTTCATTTTAGTATAAGCTGTCAGAAGTAGTCAAGTGAAGTCATGTGTTAATTTTCCAAATGTTTAGTATAAACAAGAAAAAAGCTGTTTTTAAAAGTGTCTCTCACCTTTATGATACAGATACAAAATAGTAAATAAACTTTGGAAAAGTATTAAAATTGTTTTAGGACATTTGCAGTTTTTCAGGTACTGTTGTGATTTGGAAAATGAGTAGATGTAAATAAAGGAAGATTTCTCCTATTTAAGATACTACAGTTTTATAAATATATGCATATTTTATGCACATACCCAGAAGAAATTTCAAAATCTGTATCCAGCTGTTCACAAAATAACACTTATTTGCTCATAATCATGGGACACAAAAAAAAAAAGCTCAGAAAATAAATCCTACATATATTCTATATTATAGGTTTTATATTATATTTTCCATGTTAGGGTCTGGTATTTATTTCGCTAAACTCATTAGCATTACGATTCCAACTAACTCAAGAGTACTAACGTCTTAAAATAAAAAACTAAAAATTAAAAAAAAAATTAAAAACTAAAAACAATTTTTAAAAACACCAAAAAAACACAAAACAAAACAAAACAAAAACAAAAACAAAAAACCCCCCAAAAAATCCCAAAAAACAGCAACAACATAAAAAGAAAACCCCAAACCAGCATAACTGAGAATAACTCTTTGGTGAGCACATACCCGGATGGAAGTACTTTTATGCCAACATTATGAGCCTTTGTTCTTTTAGTTTTAGTAGGCAGAACTGTAGCGCTTACTCTATAGTAAGCAAATGCAGAGATATGCCCACATCACATAACTACAAATGATGAATTTGATATAGTCCTGTTTGCCCTTTCTTTCATTGCTTTTTCTTCTGAACCATCACAGATAATCTTTTATTCTGTCCTTAATTTTCTGATGACACTCCATAACTAGGTTTATGAATCTTTGATTCATGCAATCCTTCATCTTTCTAATGTGGCTTGGGGAACCACCATTTTTTACAGGAATCATAAGCTAACAAATCATGCCCAGCAGTCATATGGATCTTTAATTATTGCATGATTAACACTGAAAATTATTTGGTTCTAATAAAATCTTTTTGGTAAATAAAATTCCCAAATCCTTTTAAAATACAACAAATCAATAACATTTAGCATTTCATCAATGCTGAAACATATGGCCAAGCATCATCCACCCTCATACTGGTGTGCTGTACATTGCTCTGTTTAATCCAATGGAAAGCTCAAAAGTTATTAAACTAAATGAGGAAACAAATGACAGGAAAGAAAAGGGAGCAATATTAAAGTGTTCATTATTTGTTTGGCAATGAACACATTGAGATTTTCAGTACATTGAAAGAGTATCAATAGCAACATATTTTACACCCTACATAACTAAAATATTGCTCTTAAATTATTTTGTTTAATCCTAGAGAAAACTTTTTCTCACTCATTTTGATATGTGTTTTAGTTTATAGTTCTTACATAAGTACTGATGTGTCTTAGATGTCTAAACTTAATATTCATGGATACCTAGGCAGTAAACAGAACTGAAAAGTTTTGTACTTCTAGCTATTCTGTTGACCAAAGTGTCTACTCAAGACTGAGAAAAAAGCAGTCTAATTTCCATTAAATATGTTGTCTTCATAGAAGCACAAACACATTCCTCATTTGTTGATAACTACAGATAGACTCTCAGATTCAGAAGTGAATTTAGAAATGAATCCCACCAACATGAATTCAAAAGATTCTAAAAATATTTAGATTTTTTATATTATTCAGACACCAAGGCCTTTTCCCTTTGGTTATTTATCCTGAATGCTTTTTTCCTTCAGAAGGTTTCCACATTCACCATTAGTCTTCAGTGTCCATTTTAAATAGCAGGCTGTCAACTGTCAGTCTAAATGTTTGTCTAAAAGTAGTTTCAGTTTTCATAGTTGTGATTAAATGTGCAGCAAAAATGGTTTTTTTTCTCTTAAGAAATTGGTGTATAATAAGAAATACATAATTTGCATCAACTTTAGCAAAGCTTTCAGTGCTGCCTCCCACAATATCTGAGCTAAATCATTGTGATATGGATAGATGCACAGCTAGATAAAAGCATAAAGCTGTCTGAATTTTTGGGTTAATAAGGCAGGGGTTAGTGAGTCATCCTCCAACTGGAGGCCAGTAAAGAGTGTAGTACCTTGGGATTCTGTACTAGGAGCTCCCCTCTTTAATATCTAATCTAACAGCAGACTTTTTGGGGTGCAGTAACTAGAAGGAGGTTTTTAAGATGGAGTCAGGCTTTTTGCAATAGTGAATGGTGAGAGGAAGAAAGACAACAGGTATTACTTGGAACAAGACAGCTTTAGAATGGAGAACCTGGATCAGGAGATCAAGTACTGGAAGTGGTTATATTAGGCTGAACAAAGCCCAGCACAACTCATTGATGTCATAACTGAGTCTGTTTTGAGCAGCTGATTGGACCAGAGACCTTCTGAGGTCCCTTCCAAGTTGAATTTTCCTATAATCCTATAATTCAATTATTCTGTATGATTAAATATTTTTAAAGACATGGTCTTCTTGTAGTCGTCAGATACACTAGCAGAAGGAGTTCACATTTGTCAGCACATATTGCAGCTCTTTTCTGTGCATAAAATAACAAAAACAACCACAGCACCATGTGGTTTCCATTATAAAGTGCTGACTTTTTAATAGAGCAAAACAAGGACGACTTGTACAGTACATCTTCCTGTCACTTATACAAGAATTCCCTGTACAGGAGACTGTTCTCAGGTACTGGCTGTTTGTAAATGTAAAACACAGTTACTTGAGTGTCTGTTTAAATTAAGCCCATATGCTGAGATATCAGCTCCCCAATGTCCAGAACGTATGGCTACCTACTGACATTCCCAACACTGACAGACATTCCACATGTAATGTAATTAAATTTAGATGTCTAGCGTTAAAGAAAGAAAGTTCAAGGGCTGCAACTAAGTCAAAGATGGTACAGTATTACATAATCCACTCTGTGATATGAGGATCCCAAAACAGCTGGACTCTCTTGGTATATAGAAACTTCTCTTCTGGAAGTAGGTGATAGATAAAATAAATATAATTTTGATTATACTAGACACCAACATCTGCATCATGAATTTTCCTGATAACTGTTTTTTCTGCCAATCATGCAAGATCCTGGACAGGAAGCAAGAAAACTAACCAAAGGGATACAAGAACACTGACTTCATCTTGTGAAAGTTTGTCTCCACAAAAATGTTCTCCTTCTGAAAGCACAGATTTTCAGGCAACACACAAAAAAGAAAAGAGAACAAGAAAATATAAGCTATCAATTCAATTTTGTCCTTACAGCTTAGACATTTAGACAGAAAATACTATTTTAGTACAAAATGAGGCTATAATTATATCCAGGATCAGAAAACCCAAATTGCAAAGAGTCGAGAAGAGCTACAAGTCCAGTTCTAAATGTAATCATATACTACAGACAAAAAGTCCTTTGGTGCAAATGGCTGCATATGGCACTATGTGGAAATACTAATATTCTCAGCAAAGAAAGTAAATCTGATACCTTGGGTGACATGGCATAACAATTAGAAAAAAACCCCAAACTTGTCCAATCAGCCTCTGTTACTTTCCAGGTTATGTTTATTTTAGAGGGATTATGGCTTTAAAAGAAGTGATATGTAACATTTTTCTTGAAATGAGGGTACCCAAATATTGGACTGCATATAATGCGCACCTACTATGATACAAGATACTGAGAAACTTCTGACTCATATAAGATGCTCAAAACTCCATAGTACTAATGCTGCAGATTTGACTGTTTCAAAGTAGTCTTATGAAAAGCTAGATACATAGTGTAGCAGGACTTTTTTTCCTTCTCTAATTTTTTCCTGTTTAATTTTTTTCCTCAAAAGAAATACTTATCTTTTCATTGCCCATCTTGGTCATAAAAGTAATATAATAGATAGAAATTGATAGAAGAAATTCATTGATAGAAATCTTGCGAGAAAATTTTTAAAACAACTTCTACATGTATGTGTTGTTATACACATAGACTACACAAGAGCAACTTGCTTATCCTACCTCACCTAGCTAGAGCTTAAAATACAAAGATGTGATGGAAACAAACACTGAATGGTAGTGATGTATTTGTTACTTTTCTTCTTATTTTTACATAGCTAGTAAGAGAATAATGGGAAATTGAAAACGGAATCATTCAAGTTGCATTGAGGAGAGAGAAATAGCCTGAGAAGACATCCTTGCAGGATATTAATTGTTATGACAAAAGGAAGATCTGCCTACCCAACAGCAGGCACCTACTCAACTGCACAACCCCAGACACTCTAACTTCTGTTTGACTTAAGTTTGTACAGATTTTTGACAGTTGTCTCCCTAGCACCATCTGGTGTCTGCCAACTTGCAACTTGTGAGAATGCACCAAACACAAAATTAATTCAGCTCATGGCCTCATGGGACAGAAAAATTTACAGCAGGCATCTTCACGAAGGCTCAGAAGAATATTAGGCAGGCCAGGATGAGCATACATAATGTTTATGATTTTTGCCAACCTGAGTTGGTGAAACATTGAACAGACACATATTTGCCCATGTCTCATGTATTTCCTCCGTAGGAATATGAAGGATGATAGGAGCATGGATGTTCCTGTTAGCTGGATTTTACATATTAAATATTTCCTTCTTCAATCCAAATTTTACTTAGAAGATATGCTAACTACATTTTAGCTCAATGGTGCTCTATGCACCTTCAAGCCTGCATGGCATATGAAAAAAAGTCACATAATATACACTTTCAATAAAAACACATTGAAAAGATATTCAGCATAGCCTTAAGAACTGGAATACTATTTTATTTTACAATGCATAGTTGTCGACAGCAATATCAGGGCACAGCTGTGCAGAAAATGATTCAACCTCCATATGCTGCCACTGTGTATACTATACCGTAATTCATAAATATGAAGAGTGAAAGTATCATTATTCAATGTCCCTGAAGAAAATGAGAACCTATGTTTTTTTAGTATTCATCCGTTTTGCAGAATGATTTAATTTAATTTTAATGTATGCATTATTTTGTCTTAGGGAAAAAAAAGCAACCTTGAAATGGTAAAATAATCAAATACTGAATCAATATGCAATAAACCGTTCTGATATCACTTTCAATTTGTTTTAGTACAATTAAAATAATATATTTTCTAAATACTTTTGGAGATGTGCACCTGTTATATCTTACTATTATTACAGAATATATCACTATTTGATAGTTTCATCAAAAAATCCTCGATGGTAGTCTATCTGAATTACGTTAAATAAAATATGGCCACTGTCTTAATTAGTCTGCAAGATTAAAATCAAATGGATCTGGGATAAAAACTGAAGTTTAAACATGTCGTATATATCATGTGTACAACAGGGCACATAGAAGTCAAAAGGTCATTATTTTTTCTGAAAATTACATATTCTCATGCAAAATCTGATAGTCTTTATTGATGGACAATGTCATAAAGCCATCACTGTGTTTATAGACATTTAATTGAAGACAGCATAAAACGATAAACTAAGAAACATGCATGGTTGACTCCTCCAATTCAAACCATAAATCATACTGATGTTCAGACAAGTCGCCCAGACACAAATTCTGATGATAGATGAACCATTTAACTTTGATTTTTGAAAGCAATGAGCTCGCTAGCAATACCTCACACTGACTAATACCACATATGGTCATATAAGAACTCATCAAAAATCCATTTTTCCCTTGTGTGGATGCTAAAATTATCTTCTAAATGATCATTATTAAAAGTGTGCAGTGTGTAACATCCTTCTAATGTTCATAGCTGGATTCAAAGTCTGCTTGCTTCAGTAAGCAATGATTTTATTGCTGTTTGTAATCTTAAATAAAAGCTCTTAAAATATAAATAAAAAAGATGAAACAATGTGCAATATTAATTTATAAAAA
>VZRL01006199.1:934655-1029655 GCA_013397895.1 Origma solitaria | reverse complement strand
GCCATCCTTAACTTGACTATCAGATAAAAAAGCTCCTTTCGAAGTCCAGACCAAGTCAGCTCCATTTTCTAAAATTAAGTAAACAAACAAGCAGCAAACCCGACCAATACAATAAATGCAGCACAGAAAGAAATGTTGTATCTTACAGGAACTCATATTCCACATTATATATCCTTTTTTTTAGCAAGAGCAAGGAATTAGCACATCCTTTATATATTCTCTTAAAAGGCAACAATTTTACAAGGCTATGATAGGGCACATTTCCACCCATACCCTGATTTTATAGGCAATGTGTAAGATCCTGTTATTGCAGGGATCCACACTATATATATGTATATGTATATGTCCACATATGTATGTATTTGCCACTAGTTGTCTTTGATTCTGACCAGTTAGAAACAGGAAAAGGCATTTGGTGCTATTTGTGTTTGCGTGGGTGCTGTGTTTTCTGCCTTCATTGATCTGTGTGGCCAGCCACTTCTGTCTGTGTATGCACAGTGTGTACGTGTGCTTAGGAGCCTATTGCAAATATGTGCTCAGTCTTGTTGCTGCCTGGGTCTGGGGACACCTGCTGCAGCAGCTTCCCCTCTATTGACCGAATTAGTGTATTCAAAATTTTGTTTGCTTACAAAAAAATCCCCAAACCAATAAAACCCAAGAGTTTTATAAAATACATAAGCTCATCACTCAGAATAGACTTCTTCAAGAGATTATTAACTTTTGAAGTACATCTGAGGAGAGCTAATTAAAATCTCTATAAATGACAACAATCACTTTTCTTAAAAATATAATAACAGCCCAAATCAACACATCTGAGAGAAATGAATGTGATCGGCTGTATAAAATTCTAAGGAAAAAAAAGTCTGTGACACCACAGTGAGGCAGTTTCCATTTTGTTCGCTTTCATCTGTTTTCAAGGATTCTGCAGCAGTTACAAAAAGAAAAAGAAATCTTATCTTCCTATATCCTAAATCCACAAGGAGTGTTTCCCAAATCTTGGTGTCAAAGGATTACAGCTCCATTGAGGCAATTTTGTGGCAATTCTGCCAAAAAATTTTAACACTTCACAAAGTGTTAAAGGAAAAATCTGAAAGAGAAAAGAAAACTTTAGAATTATAGGCTCTTCATCTTAGCTGCTAAATTAGCTGACTGAAACTGAGCCAGACCTCCATCATTCTGTTCTTCCTTCTAAAGCAATGTGCCCAAAAAGAGAAAACAAAAAAGTCCAGGAACAGACATAGTATTAAAGAGGTATGGGCATTTCTGATATCATTCTTCACATACATCCATTTTGTCTGCAATATGTAATAGACATAACATGTACGATGAAAAGTTTTAGATGGGTGTAGGAGCAAGGATGAAAAAAGTGGAGAAAAACTATATTAAAGCTAGGAATTATAGCTGCCATCTGCTGCTTGATGAGGATACAGAAAAGGAAAAATATTTATATTCGTATCTTGGCCTTGATTGACAATCTGTCAAGTCCATTATGGAGCAAGTGAAGTTGGTAACATGCTTTGCAGTCTTAACACCCTCAAAATTATTTGCTTTGTTTTCTACTCGTGGAAGGACAAGGAAGGACAAGGGTGTGCCAATGTGGACAGTGATGAGAAACATATAGGAACATAGATCTGTGACTACACTTGTATTAGCACTGTCACCTTGGCAATGACCTTTCAGCTCCTTTGTAGAGATGGCGTCATTTTCTCCCCACAAATATATTGTGAATTTTTGTACTGTGTACAGATCCCTACAGCCACTCTATCTTTTCTTCCCCATTTATTATAGAGGTACATAAGAGGAATAAAAACCAAAAGAAAAATGAGGGGAGAATCAAAACTTCCTATTTTAAGACAAGAATAGAAAAGTCTCACTTGAGCGACTATATCACAAGATATTAATTCTTTTACCACCAAATTCATATTTCATAGCCAAATGACAAAGTTCTGCAACACTAGAAGAAAATCATGAATCAGTCTTCGAGATTAAGAAAATAATAATCCACATATTATGCACCATTCATACTCCTATATTTTTACATGCATTAATGTCTCTTAAATTATGATACCTGTAGGACATTACATGTACATTTCATATTGCAATCAAATGTACAAAACAATTGAGAGGAGATGACTGAGAGGGGACCTCATAAATGTCTATAAATATCAAATGTGGGAGTGCCAAGAAGATGGAGCCAAACTCTTCTCAGTGGTTCTGAGCAATAGGACAAGAGGCAATGGCAGAAACTGAGGCACAGAAGTTTCACCTGAATGTGAGGAAGAGCTTCTTTACTGTGAAGGTGACCATGCATTGGAACAAATTGTCCAAAGAGGTTGTGGAGTCTCCCTCACTGGAGATATTCAAGAACCATCTGGACACAATCCTGTACTATGTGTTCTGGGAAGACACTGCTTGAGCAGAGAGGTTGGACCAGATGACCCACTATGGTCCCTTCCAACCTGACCCATTCTGTGATTCTTACATCACATTTTGAAAGGACTGTTTCCTCTCCTTGGCTGCCTCTACTCAGACCCTACCAAAAAAAAAAAAAAGATCAGAGGGAAAAACACCACTTGGCATGTGACAGGATATTGAAGGAAAGAGCAATTCATGACGCTTAACCCTCACTTATAAGACAGAGAGTTGACTCAGCTGGTATCTCTTATTTCTTCTTTTTAACCTGATCTAATATACATATCTTACTATGGAAAATAATGTTTCAGTGCCACTTAAATATTTGAGTGACCATAAAGTAAAACAGATTTGCCTGACAGAAACAAAACAGTGGATGCTCCTCATATATCCAAGATGTTACCACTTCTTGTTAATACAGCAGCACATTTTGAAGGAACTTAAAATAAATGACGGCTCTGTTCCAAATGAAAAGTAAGTAAGGCATACTGTGAAAAGTGCTGCCATTGACAGTGGTAGATGGTACCATGATTCAGTTAAGCCACTCAATGTCTGTAAATGTGTATCTAGAGCCCATCCAGAAGACAAGAAGTTGCTGCTCCAGATGCTTATATATAGCTCATATTACAAGTGTAGGAATGTTCCAAATATGTTTTAAAAAAAAAAAACCAACAAACCAAACCACCAAAAACCAAAACAAAACAAAGCCAAAAAACCAAAAACATGCAAAAACCCACAAAACCCAAAAAATTTTTAAAAAACCCCAAAAATCCCACCAAAAAACAAAACAAAAAAAAATCAAACCAACAAAACAAAAAAATCAAAAATTTTTCAGCAGCTATAAAAAAAAGTTTTGAAGTGACCATCTGAGAACAAAAGTTAATGAATTTACACTTTTCATAATTTTCATTCTTTACAGCAATTGAAAATTTGGAGACATTATTATCTACATTACACTGCATACTCATTGTATGAAGACAAAACCAATCTACGTTAAGAATCACCCTAAAGAGGTGTACATTCAGGTGAACTCCTTTTCCCTTTCTTCAGTGAAGAGATTACTCAGAAGCTGATAATCTTGGATGGTGCACTCTATGCATGCTACATGTACTGAAGACAAGTGTCCATCGGTTTAATGATCCTAGTCTCCATAGATTTTATTTATTAAAACTATCTTTTTTCTGAATTTTCTTATTTTTGTTGATATTGGTACCTAATTAAAAAATATTAGGTCTTTTCTGTAGTGTTTAGAACACTTATTCCATCTATCCAGTTGCTAGAATGCAACAAGAAGTTGCTTTTTTTTTTAATGAAATGAAAAAAATTGCAAGCTTCCAGTGAAGCTTCTATACCTTTACCAAATGCACCATAGGTAGCAATAGTGCATTATATTACTCATTATTTAGAAAATGTGCTACTATCTTATCATGATATGGTGGAAGTCTTGGGCATGAGATTGTCAAAGACTGTAAACAGCACTGTCCAAAATTCCAGTGACACTTCACTTTTTCATTACTTACTGCAAAGGCTTTATCAACTCAATTTACAGAATGAAAGGAGCCTATACCAACTCTATTTTGTAAAATAGTCAAAGTTTGACAGTTTTAATTGTATTTTTAATTTTATGTACTCTGGTATAAATAAATTATTCTAACTATATTGCAATAAAAGTATGGTAATTTTGTAAGTCTATTTAAAAACAAGTTTGATTTTAAATAGAGAGAAACATGCCATTCTCACATGCTGACACATTTTGTGTGCTCCAAAAGCAAACAAAGACTACAGCAAAATCAATTAATTTTATTCAGTATAAATATGAGCTACACAATTATGCCATCTCTTCTACAATGCCATCTCTTCCTTTATAATTCTTGGCACTAGGTCATAAAAGTCATATGAAATTTTTATAGTGAACTCATCAGGAAAAAAAGGTTGTGGTTTTACTTAGAGGTTTTTTCCCACCACGTATAAATCTACTCCAAGGTAATTAATGCATATTCCACAGTCAAAAGGAAATAAAATCAAAATTTATTTAGACTTCACACATAGCATCTTTGTCAAAATACTTTGCATGTTGCATCTGAAAGTTTTGTTATGAGATCTTTTGTCACTCCTATTCTGTGGCTGATCTGTACTAAAGCTTTGACACACCTTCCTTTCAACTTCTGTGATAATCAGATTTAAAAGTGACAAAGGCATCACACCAGTGATCTTCAGCTGTAGGCACGTTCTGACTGTCTACTGAAGGCTGCCTGTGCTGATGAACAATTATCTTTTGGTGTGTATTTAAATCAACAGAAAAGACAAAAATAAGTAATACTCTAAACACGCTACAAAGATGTTAACCTTTCTGTCATTATATATCATTCCTTACTACTTAATACATATTTACTCCTACCAAGGTATCTTACTGTTCTATTAACTTATACATTATATACACATGAGAAATTCTTTTGTAGTGAACTTTTTAATAAACTTTTCCAAGCATTTCTTGTTATATTATAAATAAGTAGCTAAGAGTTATTATCTCATCATTTTGTAGTATTCCTACCTGTAGCATGTCAAAAAAGTGTTGGCAAAATATGTTTGTCTATCATCTACCATAGTTTGATCTTCCGTCACTGGAAGGCAGACTTTCTAGAATGTGTTTTCTCATTAGGAAACAATTTTGCATTTTCTTTGAGAATATTTTTGATTTTAGGATTTCCGACTTCTATGTTTTCATATTCACTTTTTTTGAATCCCTTTAGTGCTGTGCAAAAAACCGAAACTACTCTCTGTGGCAATCTCCAGTCTGCAAAGGTCATTTATAATGAAGCTTACTGTATACGCCTAATTTTATATTGCATAATAAATCTTCAGCTACCCCTATATGTGACAACTCTGCAGGTTCAATCAGAGGTTGGATGTATCAATATTTAATGTATCTCTTAATAAAAAATTAGCACAGGCCTTCGATGAAAATAAGCGTTCTTGGTTTATGTGGTCTGCTTCACAGGACTATTAAAATGAATTTTGTAACAGCGTTAGTATTCATACAGGCATAACAAGAAAGTTAACTATTAGGTTAAACATAGCGAAATAGGCACTGAAACATGTTTGCCCTCACAAGGAAAATGTCCTCAGCTGAATATTGGTAAGCTACAAAGCACAACAAAATTCAGTACCAAGAAGAAAGAAATGTCTGTCTACATAAAACAATCACTTGTTATAATATAGCTCAGAAAAAAAAGTCATATTTTATTCTATGTTATTGTAAAAAATATGTGGCTAGCATGTTTTAGATAAGACAGTGAGAAAAAAAGACAATTATATACCTAAAATTTGTGTTTGACAAATTACTAAACCTTTATTGAATACACCAGTGTGTTTCAATTTTGTATAACAGATTCTGTTGCAAAGATCTCTGATTAGTCTGATTAGAAATAGTCAGCATTCTATTTTCAAAATAAGTGGAATCAAGAAAAAAAAAAGGGTTTTTTTTACTTCTTAAAATCTCTATTTTTATGTGGAGCACACTATTCAACATATTTTTCTCAAGACTATATTTACAGCCAAACATCTTTTAAGTGCTCAATTTTGATTGAAAATACTCCTGCTCTCATTTGTATACTTTAAAATTGATTTATAGCAATGCAAATATTCTAACTGAATCTACTATGCAGACTGTTTAGAAATAAACTTTCTTCTTTTATACTTACATGCTATATAGTATTTTGATGAAAAGCAATGACTTACATTCAGCTATTTAAGACAATAAAATTTCTCACAGTTTCACTTGTGTTGCAGTGAATTTACTGCAAATTCCACCAGTCTGACAGATTCAATCTGTCCATCTGTTGAAATGACAGGTCGTATTTGCAGCATCAAATATTTCAGGAATTGCCAAATATATTAGAAGTGACAAAGAATGCAAGGAGCACGAAGCGCATTCTGGTTGTAAAATAAAATTTCAGAGACAACCACCCCAACCAGTGCAAACACATGGTATGGAAATGTGTTCAGATAACACTGGTTAAACTCACTAAGTTATAAAAATACACAAGCTATTTTTAAGTTTTTCTTTGCCATCTGATGAGCCAAGCCTCTCTCTAGTGATACATATTTTTTGGGGTTTTTGCAAAAACTTCTGTTTGCTATTTGGAATATTAATTTTGCTCTCACTTTTATAAAATTCGTAATATCTGTGTAGGAAATCTAAGAAGTTGTCTGGGGAAAAATATTCTCTGAAGACTGGTTATAACTACAATTGTATTTGTCTCAAGAGTCTGTCCTCAGAAGATGTTGACATACTGAGTGATCCAGGATAGCATCCAAACATTTCTTAGCTACTAGCTTCAAATGGGTAATTTATATTCAAAAATAATTGATGCACAATATGAAGGGTTAAACTGTATTTCTCATAAACAAGCTGTGTGTATCTAACATACACTTGAGAGACTAGTTTTGTAGATCCAGATTTAAGAAATGTTAATGCTTTTGAAGTTAAAGTCTTCTGAAAACCAGTTCTAACAAAATATTGCATTATAGTTATAGCAAACACACTTCTGAAACTTACTCTTTAAACAACATTACATTTCATGGATTAAAAGGTACATTTCTCAACTCTTCACACTGTTCAAATTAAATAAACTTCAATATAATTTTCCCATGAAGAGAGCTTATTCTTGATGGAGTTGTCTAACAAAGCCTTATTTTACAGTTTTGATTGTTTTATCTCTAATCGCTTAGGATGCTAAAAACCACAACTGAGAAAAAAAGGAATTTGTGAATACCATGACCACTTCTAAAAAATAATCAAGAGCATAACAAATAGCACCTCAATTAAGAACATTTTGCAGTACCCTTTACAGGAAAATTATATTAACTTGTTCTAAATAAGCATTCAAAAACCTCTGTAAAATCTCAAACACAAATATGGATTTTTGAAGTCAGTAGAAGTTCAAAGACGGTAGCACTGTATATTACTAAAAAGTTCCAAGGCATACATAGTTTTAAACTCAGCTGATGCTTGAATATTTACTTATTTAAATTTATAATGCGAAAGGCAGGAAGTAATAACTAAAAAAATCTGGAATACTTACATCTTTTTAAAAAAGCTATTTACTGATGCCTGGGTATTGTCCTTGTTACTTGAACTCCAGATCTCTTAATACAATAAAAGAAACAAAAAGAGAAAATCTGCATTCAGTCAAAAGATCCTATGATTCTAATACAACTCATGAAATACCAGTTAAATGCTTTGTATTGTTCAGACATAATACTATAATCCTGGTTTAAAAAAAAAAAAAAACAAAACAACACACACACACAAAACAAAACACCAAAAACCCCCTAAACAAACAACTCCCCCTCACCCTAAGCAGGCAGAGCAATAGGTCCTAACTTCTTAAAAAGTTTTATCATCCATTACATTCTTTGGCTCACGCTGGAAAGATTTCAGCAAGGTGCAGTCCGTCACAGCCCTGTGTTTGCGGGTGAGCCAGGCAGCAGCTGCTCCCCGCGCTGGGTAACACAGCAGCTAGAGGCAGATGACACTGAGGGACTTCAGAACTTCTCTTGTTCCATCCCCACACGAATAAGGCTCCCAGTGCTCCACAGCCCCATGTCCAGCCAGCAGAAGTTTGGTAAGTTGTGTGCTGCCAATCGGTGCTCGGTGCACACACACACTCACACACGGTGTCAACAACACACACATGGCCAAGCACACAGATTGCACAGTCAGAAGGGATGTGGCCCCACACTGTGGCCCACATCAACACAAATGGCTTTTATGTAACTGTGAACAGCACAGGGAGTCCAATTTTCTCTTTTCTCTCCATCTGACCAGGCCTGAAGTCTGACACACAGATGTAACACGCCCCTTAAGGATCGCCCCTTAGCTGCCCCCTAGATCCTGATCTCCTGCAGTTGCTCAGCCCCTCAGCTCTCACTCTCCGACTTGGTCCTACACTGGATGTTGGTACTCTGACCTCTCTCCCACCTCTCAGCTTGTCTGACTGAAGCCTGAGAGCTGTCTCGCATGCACACACACACATTACAGGCTCTCCAACATCAGGCCTGTGATAGACAAAGTGGGGTTCCCAGATCCTGGTCTATCCTTTTGTTACAGGCAGACCAGTGCATCCTTCAGACCATGTTTCTCAAACTCATTCTCTCTCTCTCTCCCTCTCTCTTTCTCTCACATCGCTGGCAGTCACGCCTCTTATCCTACTCATCTGTTAGTCCGGGTTGGAGTTTGTTACTATTCAAATGTACAGGCCCACAACAGAGAGCTTGTCCACAAACAAGCTAGTTAGAAACAGGATTTCATACAACTGCAGAATACACTGAAGTGAAAAAGCACAGGGTTCAGCCAGAAAACTGTACATACGATTCTTTATTTTCTTTTCTCCCTGCTGAACCACACTTTTCCCTATCCAGTACTGAGGTGATCGTTAAAGTCCCTTCCAACCCTAACTATTCTATTTCTATGCTCCTGGTGGATGTTACATCCAGGGCAACAGGCTAAATGTTCTTCTCTAATGGTATAAGGAGCAGCCAGTTCAGTGTGCTTGATCAGGTGGCAAGGGCTTCTTTCTCTGCCGTTCACATTGCTCCTCTAAGCCTCACCAGGTCCTGTGTTTAATTTGATTAGCTTTCAGACAACACAGGGAGTGGTATTCTGAGTTTTCACTATGTAGCTGCTATTTTTCACAAAATTTACAAACTTATATTTGAGGTTTGGATTTTAGTTTTGATTTTGAAATCCCTAGAGGACAAATTGGAAATGTGATCATATATGACTAAATTTTGTGGGACATGAGGAATAAAATATTAGTAAACTCCCTTTTCTTCTTTTACTACTCTACTTTCTTCTTTATCTCTTATTAACTAACTAATTTCTCCCATTGTCAGTAAATCTAAGGACATTTATTTTCTATCTAGGCAAGAAATTCCTTTCAACCTCATATTATTTACACTTATTACTGTCAGCCTTTCTCCTGCTGTTGGCATTTTCCATGTCTTCTCTCATCCTCAGAAATACATACCCCCTACAAGCCAGACTTTCCTTTAATTCCATTGAACAAAAATCTAGAATTGCTATCTGAATTCATCCATGAATTTCTACCCTAGATTTTTGTCAGACTTAAAACTTGAAAATATACTGAAACTAGTCAGTGTCTGCTTGGCTTCTTAGGAGAAGTATTTCATTCCATCATTCTTAATTTGTTTGCTGTTCCTGCAGAGCTAGGTTCTGTTTTTCTTCTTCCATTTTCCCCAAGTGAAAACAGATTATGGCTTGTAGCTACCTAGAACTGTCTTAAAAAATTAATGTCCTGGCTGTCTCCACTCCCAGCTTCTTGCTCACACCCACAGCCTGCTCCCTGCAGAGCCAGAGTGAGAAACAGAATAACTTGTGGAAGCACAGTTCAGCAACAGCTAAAAGCTCGGTGTGTTGTCAGATTCATTGTGGTCACCAACATAAAGCACAGCATCATATATAGACTGCTATAAAGACAATTAACTTCAACCCATCCAAACCCAGTACATTCCAGTAGTATTTTCATAATTTTACAAGACGTCTCAAAACTTTTTCGTAATATTTTGAGTCAAGCATTAATTAAGATACTCATCTTACATTCCATCTGTCAGATGTCTGTACAGTCATTTTATCAATTAAGGTGCAAGTTAGGTGTAACCCAAATAAATTGATGAATACTACTGAAAACCCTAGAAACAGCTCTGTCTGGGAAGGACTCAAAATTTGTGTAACTACATGCACAGAGATGAGCCTTTTTGCAGTATATTAATTTTCTTGTTATTATACTGCACAGCATTTTTTGTAAGATGATACTTTATCAGTACATGATACAATCTGATAAACTACATAAGTATTTTGTATCTGATTCTTCTGAATGCTTGCAAAAAAATAATCAAAAGAAGTTGTAGTGAAATTTTCCTCAGCTCTTCACAAAGTAGTAGTATTTCAGTTTATTTCATCTGGGTTTTATTTGGAGAATTTTTGGAGCACAAATATTTGTAGCATATTTGAGGGCACACCTTTGAGGCAAACTGTTCACTTACCCAGGAAGAAATCATACAGACCCATTAAGGCTAGGGTCCAACTATATCTGTTTTTCCTCATTTAAGAAAAAATGCTTGAAAAATACATAAAATGAAAAAGAACACTATAAAGAAAACAGGAACAGAGAAATAGAGAACTTGTTGTGTAGAAGTGCATAAACTGACACCTTAGGCATCTCAGCAATGAAGAAACTGCTCCAAAGGGAGGCTAGGAAGAAGACCATAAAGCCCTGGGTGTATTGCCAACAACTTTGGTGCAGAATCAAACTCCGGGCTGGAGTACCTACCCTAAGTTGTAGAGGAAGGTTTTCAGAAAAAGAGAAATGCAGTGACAAAAGGGCAATATACATGGCAACACCTCTGTCTGTGGGCACAAAGAAAGATATTATGGCAGAGAACTGAAGAAAAGAGTATTACAGTAAAAGACACAAATAATTTCCTTTGACACATCTTTTCTTTCTCATATTTCCTTATGTCTTACTAAACTGAGGGAAACATTCCAGAGCAGACAACAGATGTAATGAGCTGTAACCCACAAAGCTGAGTTTCTTTAGAGTGCTGCTTTGAGGAATCTGCAGTCCAAGAATTGCAACCCAGGCAGCAGGGCGATACAGCTCTGAGAGTTTTGTCAAATGAGCAAATAATACCTTTGTCATTCAGTATGAATACCTATACCCACAACGGCCTGTGATGCTTAAATATTCTTCAAGTATGGTTACAGAATTCTGTTTACTTTATCTTACACATCCAAACTGTGCTAGAAAAGGCATTTTAGCAGCAGTCTTCCATTTATGACAGGTATGCAAATATCTAGGCAGAAATAATAGTGAAAAATTCTCTGAAAAATATCTGCTACGTGTGCTACACAGATCAAAACTTCTTAGTCATTTAAGATGACTTATGGTCAGACATTCTCAGTTTATGAAAATAATACCACAAATTCAATTTCATCTTCTCTCAGCCTAAATTATTGCAATTATTAGAGGAACTACTGTTTTTGTGCAAAGATAGCAATCAAAAGCCAATCAGGATCAAGAGAGAGTGCATCCATGCCAGTAAATTAAATGTGCCAGGAACTACTCTTTGTCACTGCAGCCAGTGATCATGGATTAGTCAGCATCCATGATTTAAAATGTGTACTGCCTATAGGAAAAGAGCCTATGCCTATGCAAATTTCTGAACCATTCCTGAGAATCAGTTGGGGAAGAACAGATAGCACAAGAATCCCTACAAGCAGCAGACCCTACTACCTTTACATTTATAAATAAAAGTGCAGCCTTTTATGCAGGACCAGTAAAAAAAATCACAAAAGAAGGCATGATTCCTGACCTAATTAATCTGTAACACCATTTGAAGTTAATCGTAAGTGAATGTGATAAATAGGAAGAAGAGAGAACTGAACACTGTAATTAAAATATGACAACACGAATATGCAAGCTGTAAAACTTGATTGTTACACACTGTGCAAAGGTCTGGATTCTTGTCAGGGAGACAAGAAGAAGAGGAAAGAGTCATTCATCAGCTTTGTTCCACTGATGCAAAATTTAGCAATCACTGCCTGGTCAATTTATTTAAAGAACACCATAAAGTGGATTAGAGAAACAAGTTTAAGAAAAATATGAATCCAAGAAGAATACAACGTGTTTCAGGATTGTAATGGAAGCAAGTATAAAGACAGCCAATGAAGGAACAGAAAAAGAAATTTCACATCACAGAAAAAAAAAAGGATGGATTTGAAATATGTGACATAGCAAATGACAAGTGTCAGAAATGAGAAAAACCCATGAAGGTTGATGAAAAAAAATTTAATTTCATGAGACATGAGGAGAATAAAAAGTGGCATAGCTGAAATGATGGAGGAGGTAAATGGTCTTACTATTTTAGTTGGAAATGTTTGCTCAGTGAGATTAAGGTAGTAAAGGAGAAAAGAGATGAGAATCACGAGCATTTGTAGAGATTCCTCAGGCAACTGGGAAATGCAGTTAAGGAAGCAAACAGGAGAACTTAAGGCTATGAGTGGGTGGATGAGAGTTTGTGATGCCACAGAAAACAATCAAAATGCATGAGATCGCAAACACAGAATCACAGAATCAATCACAGAATCACAGAATATCCTGAGTTGGAAGGGACCCACAATGGTCATTGCACAGGAAATCTCCAAGAGCCACACCATGTGCCTGAGAGCATTGTCCAAACACTTCTTGAACTCTATCAGGCTTGGTGCTGTGGCCACTTCCCTGGGGAGATGTTCCAGTGCCCAACCACCCTCTGCATGAAAAATCTTTTTCTAATATTGAATCTAAACCTCCCTGACAAAACTTCAGGCCATTCCCTCAAGTCCTATCACTGGTCACCACAGAGAAGAGATCAGCATCTGTCCCTCCTCTTCCCATCACAAGGAAGTTGTAGACTGTGATGAGGTCTCCCCTCAGTCTCCTGTTCTTCATGGTGAACAGACTCAAGTGATCTCAGCTGCTCCTCATACGGCTTCTCCTCAAGGCCCTTCACCACCCTCATGTCCCTCCTTTGGACTCTCTCCAATAGTTTAATATCTTCCTTATATTTTGATGACCAAAACTGCACGCAGGACCCAAGGTGAGAGTGCGCCAGTGCAGAGGACAATCCCCACCCTTGCCTGGCTGATGATGCTGTGCGTGGTGTACCCCAAGACATGTTTCAAATGAACTGCTTCAAATCAGTGAAAAGAGAAGAGTGACAAAAAAAATGCATAGCAGAAAAGTGTCATTCCTGACCATCCTGTGTATGAAGAACACGCAGAGTAAGACCTCCTAATGAAAGAGATCTAAATGGTAGATATGAGGCTTAAAAAGTGAGTCAGGTAATTAGAAACGGCAATGACAGCTAGGATAGAGAAAAAAGGCAAAGGCCTGGGCAAATGTTGAGGGGGGGAGGATAAATACAGAGAGATGGGCTAAGAGGGAAGATCTGAGGTACAAGAAGCTAATACAAATTAACTGGTGGAGAATGCAGACAAAACACTGAGACACAGACAGGTGTTAGGCGACTGGTGGAACTCATAACCTATTTACCAATAAGACAATAAATGAACTAGTAAACAAATCAACATAGCAATTATGAAAATGATCATATAGCAGAGTAACAAGTTGCCATGTGCTAATGCATGTGTCAATAAGGAGGACAAAACAGAGACTTGGCTTGGCTGGTCAGTGATAGTCAAAGCAGCTGGACAGCAGCTGAACAGCAGATGTTGGGGCTGCCATTATAGTCTAACTGTAGTGAAGTCAAGGACCTGGATCAATTTCCCATGGTGCATTTTGCATTCCATATATGACCAGCACATACCAAAGGCTTATGGACCACATTTGAAGGGGAGTAAGAGCTACAAGTCTCTTACTCTTTTAAGAGTATACCAGTCTTCAATATAGACTGTAAAAACATCAGGAGATATTTTAGTAAAGTGATTGATGAATTACAAATGGCAGGTTTAACCATAAATCTTAAAAAAGCACAATTACATACTAAAATCTATGTACATACAATGTTTAATGTTTTTAATCTTGAAGAGAACCACACCAATAAAAACAGCAACCTTGTCATAGGAGATGATAAAACTATATACATACTTCCATTTAGTGTACCATTATTTGAAAAAATGCAGAATTCACATTAACGTTGGTCATAGATATGTACCTTGAACAACTAATATCTGTAGAGAAAGTACATTACCCCAAAAATTTATACTTAAGAATGAGATAAAGAAAACTATGTTCAGGGACTAAAACAGGATGATTTGTTTTATTTGGTATATTAACAAACAAGCTTATCTGTAGGATGTTTAATTATTTATGTTCAAAATATATCTTTTTTAAAACAGAAACATTACAGAAGAATCATCACTCTGATGTAACAGTCCTACTGCTATTACATGCTAATATTTTTAAACTTATTACTTTTCTCCCAAATTTGCAGTAGTATTACTAATTAACAGCTATATTTTTCCTGTTTGGTTTCTAATCATGTCATTTTTTGAAATTATATCTACAGTGGAAGTTGATTTGTAACTAAACTCTAATTTACTTATTCTGCATAATAAAAATCCCTACATTAAACAAATTCATATTTTCCTCTGAACAAAATCTGTGAATATATTACTGAGATGAATACATTTAGTAAATTGCTGTCAGGTGTTGTATGAAGCTTAACTAAAAATCACAGTCAATGCACAATTTTTGAAAGAAAATCTCTATTTCTATTTATAATAAAATGATCAGATTTTTGTGGACATTTTCCTTGCATTCCTTTAAAATATTATTTTGAACAAATACTCTAATTTTATTATTTCTAAAACTATTATGACTTAAATTTGAGATTATTACTATTTTGGACATTATTAATACTTATAACAAGTCATAACAGCAGTTTCAAAGACAAATATTTTATAGGTGTTAATCAGTCAGGAGTATAGTTGAATAAATACTTTTCACTGGATCCTTTTTTGAATTGTTCAAGAGATACAAACTGAACATTTTCAAATAACTTCTTAAATTAAAAACCTGCTACAAAACACAAAAGTAAACTCCTTTTCTAAGTAGTCTTGGTCAACAATAGAACGAATTGAAAACCTATAAATTTAGTACAGTGCAGCATGTAGTCTCTATCTTGCTCTGCCTATACATCAATAGGTCATTCTCAGTTAATTAAGTGAAGGTATAATCAGCTTAATTTATGTAGTTCAGGTCAGTTAATGATATCTTAGTACAGTACCTGAACATTTGGCCTGCCCATATAACTAGCTGGATATACCTAGTTCATTCTCTAGCTCTTCAGCTCTTCATTTTTAATCTCAGATTTCACTTTGCACAGCTTAGTCTGGAGATGCAAAGTGCAATTTCTTGAGGATGGAGCTGAAATAAAACCAGAACAAATTAATAGGTTAACAAAGCAATGTGATCAGATTGTATTCTGTGATAGTATTTTACTCAGAAAAATCATAAAATGTGACAGTTCCAAATTACCACTTGTATCACTTAAGTATGTAATATTTTTAAATAGTATAATACCAATACATAAAGGAATAATAAAAACCAAAGAGATAGGGCTGAAAAACAACTCCTTTTCCCCATAAATTATATAGTTTTAGAACAGTCATAAAAAGCAATAATTTTACAGAACACACAACATACAGTGTGGTACCTCAATAAGATGATCATCCTTTTCCTGTTGCAGAGAAAGTGTTTTCTTCTGCTGTCTCTGTAGCTCATCTTCTTCTCTCTGAAGCTGCAAGTTTACACACAAAGACAAACCACAATGTCAACCAATTGGACCTCACTTAAGGAACCAAAGAGATCGATTTGTAAAGCAAAGGATGAACAGGACCCCATTTCTGAAGTACGTTGCTCAAACTGCTCTTTCATTAAAAGATGCTCTCTCTTATTGATTTTGGCTTAAATAATGAGAAAGCTTATCCAAAAATCTTTAGCATTTGGGCTCAAGTTAAGGAAATCAATAGAGTCATTTCCCATTTGAACTGCATATGTGAGTTTTATGTACGAGAGACAAGACAAAGCCCAAATCAGATAAATCAATAATATTGTCAATAGAACATGAAGCTGACAAATGGCATTTTTAAGCAATTAAAGAGAGCTGTAAACATACAGAAGCTAATCAATTACAGTGTTCTGCTATTAACAGTTTTTAATTTATACAAACATTGTTAGGAATCCCAGGAAATGAAGATAACAATACATGTTTCTTGCTACTTTTCAGGGATTATGACATTAAAGCTTTTGTTCTCTCAATATGAAAATGTTCCAATGGTCATGGGAAGAAAAGGAAATATTTAATTAATCATTGAATTCCTATACTATTATGTCTACACGTGTAATCAACATAGCAGACACAGACCTTGACTGTAAGCAGACACAGACCTTGACTGTATTTTTTCACCCAATACAGAGTACAAGGGCAACAGAAGTATGCAAGTATCCAGTAGAAAAAAAGCAGAGTATCATAGAAATTTTGATTGCAGGGATGTCTATAGGTCACCCAATTGAACATCTCAATTGGGGACCTTAGCCAGTACTAGATTGGGTCAACTTTGGCTTTATCTAGTCAAGTCCGAAAAAAACCCAAGGATGAAGATTTCATCACTCAACTTCATAAAGAGTTTGAGTGCTGTATGACCCTCCTGGTGAAATGCATTTTCTAATGTTGATGTCCAAGTTGAAACTTGTGGCTTTTGCCTTTTACTATGCCAAGTCCTGGTACTAAGGAGAGTCAGCTCCATCATGCTTATAGTGCACCTTCAAATTGCACTGACTGCTCTTAAGGGTCTCTGTAGCTTTTCTTTCACCAGGTTAAGCAATCTCTAATTGAAGACCATATGCTTCAAATCTCTAACCATGTTATACTCTTTCCAGTTTTCCAACATCCTTCTTGAACTGTAGAATAGACATAAAATATATGTGAAGTACAGAGGAACAATAATTTTCTTTGATATATTCTCCACATTCTTTCAATGTAGCCCAGCTTGCTTTATTTCTGGTGACAGAACTCCATTCATACTCAGCTTGCAAGCCACTATAACCTCTCCTTTCAGCAGAGCTGCTACCAAATCAATTAGTTTCCAAACTGTACTGATGCACTTGGCTGTTTTTTCTAAAATGCAGGGCTTTTGCACTTCTCCTTCTAAACTTAGTAGGTTTCTGTTGGTCCAGACCCTGTTTCTCAATGTTTTTTCATCCAGTGTCATTTAACCTTCCCTTCCCAATTTTGTCAGATGTGAAAATTTGCTGAGGGTCCATTCTATTTCATCATCTTGAAATATTTTCATCATTGATGGAAATAACTGAATAAGAAAGGCAGTAGTATTGACTGGATGTCATCTGAAAGCTGAGCCATTAATTACTATCTTCAGAGCCCAAATGCCTCCTCATTTTTCAATTCATCTACCAACCCATTCATCCAACGCATTCATCTCAGCATATAAATAAAAATACAATTGAAAAGGGTGTTAAAAGTCGTGCTTAAGTTGACTTATATTACATGGACTCATGTAACCAATCCTTCCAATACAGAAGGCAATCAGATTAGTCAATTGTGATGCTCGTGCTGACTGTTCAGGTGCAACAAGTGCATCTTCATAACTCAGCATGCATAACACTTTCTCATAACATAATTCTCAAAATGTAAAGACACGTGCTTGAAGATAACAGACAAAAAATATTGAATCTTATCAGCGATAAGAGCAGTATTTAAATAAATAAGCAGTTTTGAAACGGCCACATATATACTAACACGAAGCTAACACTTCCATTTTGAAACTTGTAGACAGCCTTCTTTTCCTTTTCCTCCTCAAACAGGACTCTTCAATTTCTCCTGCCCAGCATCCAGATAAGGTAACAGAATTCCTATTTCTGTTCATCTAAAGGAATGTACATATAGAAATAACAAAGAGCTTTGAAAGAGAAAAGCAATCAGAAAACTTACTTTTTGACTCAAAATCTCAGATTATCCTATACAGGTGTGTAACTTCTCTTTCTTCTATTGATAGCTTAAATGCATATTCACACTTCAAATAACTCCCAGAAAATGCTATATCAAAAATCTAGCAGAGCAGTGTTGGAGCACTTAAAGCAACCAGCACATGTTTGCCGTATTTGCCTTCAGCAACCCAAAACAATATTGCATTCAATGGTGGTATGACAGGAAATGAAGAAAAAGTTACGAAACAATGCCAGTTATATTGTGTGATTTCTGGTGGATTATGCCCTGATCCTCTTAGGAAGATATATTTCAGCAGTTACATAGCAAAACTCAATTCAGGCCACTATCCATTTGGACAGCCATTGAGTAGAAATGGCTAAATTTGTAAAATGAAAAGCATAGGAAATTTCCTGATGCCTGTGGACCTGTGTATACCAATAATGTTCTTGACTTTGAACATATGAAAGGTAAATGCTTATTTCAGAGGTCTCAAGTTTCAGAAAGAAAATTGGAAGTCTAACTTACTTGCTACAGACAAGAGGACATGAATTTAGGGGATACATTAGAAGAGAGATTCTGCCTCTGAAAAACAAATGCAATGAGGGTCATCCCTCATATTATTGAATTTGTCCATCCATGCACCAGTATTGACAAGAAGAAAGCAGGTTTTTATAGGTACTGGAAGAATATTTTTAAGGGACACAACATTAATATATGTTGTTCTTATCTTAAATCCCACTGGATCATAGAGTCTCTAAATTTAAAAATGCTTCTCAAGAAATATCTGAACTGCAGGATGAGAGAAAAAGCAGAAGCTACTAGTTTAGGCAGATTCCAAATTCTGGGAACTGAAAGGGAATAGGAAAGACAGAAGCTCACACAAAGCTATGAACAGATCTGCAAGAAACTTTTTTCTGTTTTTGCCAGAATAGAAGACACTGTTCTCATCTATCCTGTCCAGGAAATGAACCTTTTAATTGTAGCTGTTGGCCAAGACATCAGTTGAGGAACTGCATTTGGTAGAATGGAACTTTTCTACAAGTAAAGAAGCTCTAATGATTATTGACTCTCCAGTCACTTCAACAAACTCTATGATCTGTAAAGACATATAACTTGACTTTGAACATTCAACTTCACACCTAGATGATTGAAAAGAGCCTTGGCCTTCTACAGAGGTGCAAGTGTGTAGAGTATTACACTGTTACTCTCCTTATTCACCACTTGTTTGGATAAGCATCAAAGGACACCTTTGTAAATCAGGGTTTGTAGGTAATTACTGTTAATGTGTTTTTGAAAACTAACTGTATAAATGGAAGACTAAAGTGAAAGACCTCAAATTTATTCCTGCTTAAAAAAAAAATTTAATATGTGGGAAAAAAAGGTATTTTGGAAACCAAGGGTTATAGAACAGTTTTCAATATTTCATGGGGTTTTGTTTTTAGGGGTTTTTCTGTATTTTTATCCTTTCACTTTTCTCTTTTTATATTCTAATTTTTTTTATTCTGTATTAGTTTTTAGTCTCAATAGATAGAATTTTAGTTAGTTTTAACATCTTGACAATGATACTAGAAGATTCAAAGTTTTAGTACTCATATATTCAAAATGGTTTGCTAAATGTCTTCTCCTCTTATACCAAAATCCGGTCACTAAAGAAGATTCTTGTCAGGTGTATAGATCTAAATTTTTCAAAGGATTAGAAACAAGAATCATCAGTGGCCTCCACCACTAATAGAAGCAAAGTACATAATACAATCTCCTTTCTTATAAAAAAAGATTTCTACATGACATCCTGAACATACCTTCAAAGGGTAATACAAAAATTAAAGCAGTTTTCTAACCTTTAGTGATGGAAGGGAAATTTAGCACCAACACCTACAGCTAGAACAGAAAAGAAAATTACAAGTGAGAAAAGAATTTGACCTACTCCTGTTTTTTCTTGCCCAAAGATCAAAGCAGATCCTCTGCCATCCTGTAAATGAAAAGATCATGGTCTTACCTGAGGATGAAAATATTTTATTGGCTAAATTTCAAGGTAGCTCTATTTTTATACATATTTATCTAGCCTAAAATGAGATTAAGATGACTGCACTTCTTGCTGGTCTCTGTAAGTTGAAAAAATATCAAGCACTTGTCGTGGGTTTGACCCTGGCTAAATGCCAGGCACCTACAACGTTTGCTTTCTATGCTCTCTCCTGCTGCAGCTATGCAGAGGAGAGGAAAAACTAACACAAAACACTGGACTTATGAGTTGAGATAAGATCACTGATAAGGGCCGCACGAGATTCAGGGCAAGAGCAGGAGGGAAACTTAAAGTTGCAAAAAAAAGTGATTTATTAATCTAACAGAGTCAGAGGATAAATTGGAGATAAAAATAAGTTCTTAAGACACCATTTCTTCACTCACCCCTCTTTTCCCTCTTAAGGCACCACTTCTCAGCTCACCTCCTCCCTCCTTCCTTCTAACCAGCAGCTCCGGGGTGGGGGCAGGGTGTGGGGGTTTCCTTTGGTCAGGGTCAGTCCATCAGGGGGAAGAATCCTCTACTTAGCCATGGGGGTCCCTCCCACGAGAGACAGTCCTGTGCAAACTTCTTTGGCGTGGGTCCAATCTCACGAGCAGCCCCGCCCGATTGCTGCTGTCCGAGATTCTCTCCAGGCTGCAGAATTCCAAGCCGAGGCCAGGCTGTTTCCATCCCGGGAGCAAGGCCTTTCTCTCTCCTGCAAGGCCTTTGCAACTCTCAGTCTCTGGGACTCCCACTGGATCACAGCTTCCTGCAGGCATCATCTGCTCCGCTGGTGTGGGCACCTCCCCACAGGCTCTGGGGGTTGCTCTGCATCCCCTGGACTCCATGGGCTGCAGGGGGACCACCTGCTCCCCCCATGGTCTTCACCACGGCTGGCAGAGGGTTTTCAGCTCTGGCGCCTAGAGCACCTCCTCCCCCGCCTTTCCACTGACCTTGGTGCCTCCATGTTGTTCTGCCTCACATATTTTTACCTCTTCCTCCTCTTTCCTTGGTTAAAAAGAAGTGTGTGTTCACATTGTTTTGATTTCTTCTTAAATATGTTTTCACAGAGGCGTAACTAACATCTCTAATTGGCCCAGGTTTTACCAGCAGCATGTCCATCATTTTACAGCCATCAGAGACTGGCTCTGCTGGACATGGTGGAAAATTTCCAGAATCTTTACTCAGGACATGCAGGAGCCATCTTTGTACCCCACCCTGTTCACTGGCAAAAACTGGGCCAGGCAAAACTACCACAGCACTGAACTGACATTGCATACAATCAACAAGGAAATAGCATAGCCTGGGATATAGCAACCTACTGAAGGCATTTCTTGGGCATGACAGTGAACAAAAGAGGTGGCAAAACTAAGTTCTAAAGGGAATCACAGAAATTACTTTGTTTGTTCATTATTAGATACTGGGATTGCCCTAAAAAAAATAATACTAACAAATTTTTTTTTCCATTGGAATTTAAAAATGCAATTTGCCAAAACGCAAAAGCCCATATGTGACACTGCTGGATTTTCTTCTGTTTTTGTAACACCTATAAAATATGAAAACTTAAAGATCATCAGCCATCCGTGCAAATCCCACTGCGTGCATGACAAAACCAAATTCAAAGACTGACTGAAAATTTATGAAGTATCTGTGACTGTATCCTTTCTCAATACACTTTCATAAAGGAGATAATGTCCAACACCAGACAATGGTGAGTAAAATCACAAATGTAAAGAATTATTGGTATTTTTAAGATTCATGACTGTCATCTGTTTCCAGTTTTTCAGGAAGGCTGATTACTTGAGTCAATGGATATCTTCTCTCAATCTGTCTTCACTTCATTACTACCTATTTCCTACTATCTCAAAACAAACTGAGAGTAGAACTCTAATCTCTGACTGGCATAGTTTACTTCAGTTAACACAGTTAAATTCTGCCTTGAATGTTGGTTTGAATCTCGTAATATTTGTGGCTGCAGGCAGAGAAAGCTGGCAAGGAAGCAGGCAGAAACCCCCAAGATGGCGAAAGAGAGAGTTTTATTTACAGAAACTTCTTTATATATCCATTAATAATCTAGCAACCATTGGTCAGTAAAAAATCCACCTCCCATTGTCATTGGTCATAGCTATACAGCACCTAATACAAAACACAGAGATTAAGAAAGTACAGAAAGTGCAGTTTATCTCTATTCTCCATGAAAAAGAACAGAAGGATTTCTAAAACAGTGCAACTACACCTTGAATCTTCTCAGGACAGAGAATGAAAGAAAAATGAGTTTACAGAAAACAGAACAAAATGAGGAGCGTACAAAATCATGTGGGTACAACCTCATTGCAAATCCAGCCAATTCCAGGAGAAAACAATTGTTCTCTTAAGGCAGAGAAGGAGAATTCACTTCTGTCACAGAGCTTGGTTTTCTTGAACACGTAATTAATCTTTCTTCCTTATCAATAAACTCCTGACAAGATTTCCCTACATGAGAAGGCTCTTGTGCAACAGTATCCATGAATTCCTCGAAAGCACTGAGATAAAGTTAGAAGTTTATACTCCACAATTCTAAAATTTAGTGCACAGTATATCAGTTCTTAGTCCTCCCATTAAGATTTTTATAATGGTAGAATTTCACAGAAGTTTGTGTTGATATGGAATTTTCTATTCCTGTTTTAGCATTTGAAAGACTAAGTATGATTATTCTTGAAGACAAACAGATTAAGACAGGAATTCCTGTTCCATTTGAAATTACCCAAAATCTCAGATGAATCCTGAATTTAATCTTTTATTCTTACCTGAGAAGTCAGCAAAAGACTTCTGATTTCTTTAGATTTTTTGGTCACCATGTTTAAAATAGAAAAAAGTGTTATATTGTATAGTTCACAATATAAGTTAATTGGCTCAGAAAAGCTGCGTTTTCCAAAACACCTTGCCAGTTTAAGTCTGATGCTATAACTGTTAGCAAAGGGAGAACTCCAGGGATTGGGAGTTGAATGCTTATATGCTGCTGTTAAATGAAGCAGTTGTGCTTGAGAAGCCTCTGCCTGAATGCAATTCATTTTACAATATCATCTGGGGACAAAGTATAGTTTAAGATGCAAACTGAAATGGCATCTTCTGGTAATGCAGAAATATCCCTCAGCTGACTTAAGAAAGAAATGAAGCTGAAAACTGGACCAGTATAAAACAATTGATCATTTTGGTTTTGGTGGTAGCAGCCTTACAAATGTTTCTTAGGCTGGAAGTCATTGTGTGCATGGCAATGCAGCAAGCGTGTCACTGTGGGTAATCATATCTGAACTGCTTAAGGACACAGAGCCAGCAAGGTAATTCAAGTAAACTTTTTCTAGGAAGGAAACATGGATTCAAAAGATAAGCTGTAAATCCAGGTGTGTTTTCCAAAATCTGTAGATTCTTGAATGTATATATGTGCAGGTTGAAACTGTCAAAGAAAAAGTAAACAGCTACAGTATGTGAGATGTACCCCAGATTAACCTCCACTGTTCAGCAATACATTTTCATCTTCTGGATGTTGCTGCTAACAAAGGAGTGAATCCCAAAATACCAAGAAGCTCCATTAATATGAGATTAAATAGGACCTAGTATACATATTAGTTTCAATATTTGCAACTGGACTGGTCCACAAAATGAATCCCGATCCACTGCTGTTTAATGCTAAACTTCAAAAAACTCAAAAACCTCTGTTTATAAGCCAGGAAAATATGTGAAATTAATCAATAAGATATCAATATCAATACTAATATCATAAAACCTTCCCATTTTGTGATTCTATGATAAAAAACAAGTCAAAAGAGTAAGACACAAACATGAGGAATTCTGTAATTTTGTATAAAAGTAAAAATGATTTTTTTTTTTTAAAACAGGCAAGCTAAAAAACATGGAAAAAGCATGGAAAAATGCCACAATGAAACTGAATGAATGAATGATAAATAAATAAATAAATAAAACCTTTAAAAATTCAGTTCTACTACACTCAGGAATTTCGATCTTTGCTTTTTATGAACTTTTCACTGACTGTTTTTCCTCTCTTTATGAACACATACAAGGAGAGTTGTGAATGTCTATATAAAGGTGAGCACTAAGGGCAACCAAAGCATTTGGTGTAGAAATAATGTGATGAAAAGCAAGGTCACTTGGGTTGCAAAGTAAGTACCAATAAAACCAAGAGGTGGAAGACAAGGCTAGAAAAAGAACTAGCATTCACACACTTAAAGATAGATATGTAAACACAGAGATTCGGGTGGAATTTAGAAGGTAAAAGATACACTTAAGGAAAACTGACATCTATGGTAAGAGGGTGTGGAAAAGTTGGACAAAAGAAGGGATACAAAGTAGATAGAAAGTGACAGTACAGAATGTACTTGAGTGGGGATATAATATATTGCAGCCATTCAGGGGTCTATGTAAAACACCATTTTCTTCAGGTTACAGTTTGCTTCCTTTTCCTTCTACTCTAAACTCATGTCTTCTTTACATCAATATTGGTCAGACAAGCACCTTCTCTACTGTTATTTTACAATCTACTTAGCTTTCTAAATTTATGGTTTCAAACTCCTTTCATTTGAGATTTGTTTCTCCTTTTTTTTTCTTTTTTTGCTTGTTAGTTTGGGTTTTTAGTTTGTTTTTTAAGAGAGATACTCTGTCTTAGCAAAGTCAATTGCCAAAATTCCCTAAGTGGAATTAGGTACTTGTATGTAGCTTTTTCCTTACTTAATTCAGCTCCTGTAGCCAGGAACTCAATCAGAGTAACACTTTGCATAATATTACTGTTATGTCATATGGCTGAGTTATGCTAACAGGGAGCTGGAAAGATACAGCTTTCATCTATCTACTAAATCTGTGCCAGCAAAACAATATATTCCTACTCTATGCACAGAATCATCTTTGGAAATGCAAAATCTACATTTAAATAGACCTTGAATCTGTATTTAAACACTTTTCTAGAATTTTGTCATCTCAGTTTAAGCAACCTTCCTTCCCAAAACATACCACTAGTTCATGTATTTCAATAATTTATTGCACATATCATTCTTATTTTAGTTATAGTCAATCTTTCTCTATTAAAAATATTTCAGAGGCTTAACCTTTTAGGCATTTTTAATCTCTTTGGCATTTTAAACTTCATCAAGTTAATACTTCACATATAGGTCGTCACTGTATATGAATATATTATTAATTCATTAATAACTAAAATAAGTGTTTGTCTAGATAGTGCCAAGAATTAAACAATGCAATTTGATTATTTTCTTTATCTCCTTAGGAATTACAAATCCTATTTATAAAATTACTTTTTGCAGAATTGAATGTCCACCTCTCTCAGTATTTTTTAAAACAATCCTTTCAAAGACCTGGTTAGCTGCACCACTTAAATATGAGCTTGGCAGCAGTGTTGGTGTCACAGAGATTATATGCTTGGACTTCAAGGAGGTCAATGAGATGGCTGCAGAGCTCACTGTACAATAGCCTTTACTAGCTAATCCATAATGCAGCACTGTCAAATTATGATCATGCACCTGCAGTTTTCCAAGGAAAAGAATTCAAAATGAGAATCTCCATCTGGACCATTCTCGTTGGTTTTATGGGTTTTTTATAAAGTATCTTGCTCGTAATGAAAATGACAACAACATTCACAATTAAAGACCCTTATGGTAAATATTAGACACTGCTATAGAATGCAACGTCTATCCACTGAATACACTTTATAAAGTGCATACACATTTATTCAAAAATACTTATTCAGTAGTCTTTGCCAAAGCTTGGGAAGCTGTATGAAGTATTGTTATATGAACTAGCAGTGCCGATTCAGCAGATCTGTAGCAAAAAGCCTGCAATCACAGAAAAGCCTATAAATCACAAAAAGACACAAGGATTGTAAGAGAGAAAATGCCTTTAGAAAATTAACACTTCTGAAAAGTTTTACTTAATAGTTTATGAAAATGTTTAGAATATTCAAGGATATTACTATACGCAAGTTCCATCTTCCCCTAATGCTTACTTACTTTAAATGCCATCTTACTTTAAATATATTACTATTAAATAGTTGTAACCATCTTTTTCCCACATTCAGTGCTGCATATAGCTCCCCAGGCTCAGGAGGTCTGCTATACCTCAGCAGATGTAATAGGTTGCATAAGACCCTTAGCGTAAAATGGTTCTTCTTTCTTTTCCCTTTCTCTCTCCACGTGGCTATGACTTACACAGCTGCAAGGAGAAGAAACAAGGACTTATGTCCAGTTTAAAATTCTAATTTTGTAAACTTACGCTTTTATATTTATTCCTTACTTTGATTTGTGCTTATAGTCTCTCCTGCTGAGCAAAGGTTACTGCTTGTTCCTGTGTTTTGTTCTTTTTTCCACCAGCACACAAAGTTTGTGTGCACTTAAGAATTAAATGTAATCATATTACCAAAGAGAATTCCTGCCTTCCTTCTTCCCCTGGGTTTATACACTGAGCATGATGATGTTATACGGTGTGGGATATCCCTTTGGTCAGTTGGGGTCATCTCTCCTGGCTGTGTCCCTTCCCAGCTCCTTGTGCAGCCCCAGCCTGTCCATTGGTGGGGTGGGGTGAGAAGCAGAAAAGGCCTTGGCACTGCGCAAGAACTTCTCAGCAATAATGAAACATCTCTACATTATTGACACTGTTTTCAGCCCAAATCCAAAACACAGGCCCGCACTAGCTACTACAAAGAAAACTAACAGTATCCCAGCCAAAACCATCATGAAAGTATTAACTGGACAAAACAAATCCACAGAAAGACATTTTTTCAGATTAAAAAATCACAGATTCTACTACATTGACAGTCAAATTGTGAAGTAAATGATAAGAAATACTAAAAAGAAAACTAAAGCTGTATTCTTTTCATACTCTTGAAAGGTGATTCAAATCCTAGCAATTGTAGAAAAGGAAGATAAGTTACAAAACCAGCAGTCCTTCCAGAAAAATATGGTCAGAATTCCCTTATGGAATAGGAGACCAATGTGTATTTTATTAGCCTCACAAATATTTAATGGCTCAGAAATTCTTTTATAAAAACAGATAAAGTTCTGAATATTATCAGTTGCAGTTTTGGATTGCTTTCAAATGCAAAAAAGGAATCTACAGGTAGTAATCCATTCTGCATCACACTGCTGCCAATAATTTTTGGTGCAAAGTGAACATTCCCTTACAAGGCTTCACCTTCATTCTTCTAAATGATTCAGTGCCAAAAAAAAAATCAAACAAACAAAAAACTCAAACCAAATCAAACCAACCAAACAAAAAAAAGCAAAATCCAAACAACACCAACAAAAACCAAACAAACGAAACAAAAACAAAAACACCAAAAAAAGCTCCCACCCTCACTTAAACGTTATCTACTTAATATGACAACCTCTTCAGTTTAATATAGATACCTGAATTGATTAGGTATCCATGATATTGAGTGCTGTTGTATAAAGAGGAAAACAGGAGTGTTCAGTGACTTTGATGTTCTTTTATCATCATAGTTCATCTGACCTTTAACACCTCTGTGTAATTTAAAGTGAAGGAGAGTGGAATCAAATGGCAGAATCTCTCTAACAATTCATAGTAAAATTTTTTTAATTTAATACATATAAATATATTTTGCTATACTCAGTTCTTCAGTTGGAAGTCTGACAACTGAATCAAATCCACCATGAATTCAAATACTACTTTACTGGCTGTGATACAGTTAGCAATCTAACTGGCTTTCCTTTATAAAGTATGGGAATTTTGTGTGAAGTGTCCTGCAAGCAAATGGAAGAGTTTTCACCAGTGAGTATCTGCCCCACAGTTTTCAATGTTTGCTCCCATAACATTCCAGGGGGAGCTGGAAAATGCACTTTGGGATCATTTACTGTTTCTCCGTGCACAGCAACAAGGCCTTCTTTGATTTCTGCCACTTTACAGAGCTAAGAAGTGGCTTTAGCAGCCGCCACTAACAATCAGCTGAATAGAAGTGCTCTGACATGATGCTCAGCTGGGACAACCATTCACAGCAGCATACTCAACTTCAGCTAAGTCTGGTACCTTAAAGTACTTATTTAGCTACTTTTCATAAAGATCAGAAGATAAAAAGTCTTTTATTTCCTGCCAAGAGGCTTGTTGGATCTCGTGATAAAGGATGGAAGCAGGTTAGGTTCAAGAATTTTGCCTTCCCTGTGTGCTGTGTCTTATCAAGATGTCCACAGGTTTGCCATGATTTGGCTCACTAACTCGATTAGGAGCTCTTAGACAAGTGATTTTAGCTCTGTATTCATCTCCTTAGCATGAGGTTGATCTTGACTTGAATCTTTTTTCACATATTTATTCATTTCTGTCTTTTGTTGTTCTGGTAAGACCAGCAAACTTATGTCTTAGGGAAGTCTGCACCTACTAATTAGTATAAGGAGAAGAAAAGAAAAAAAGGAAAAGGAAGAAAATATTCCAATGAACGAGGATATTCTGGAATTAAAAGCAGGCAATAATAAGTTTCCCATCTACTTTCTTTTATTTTAATTTTTCAGTTTTTCTTTTTAAAATTTTTTTTTTAATGGGAAAGTAGATGAAAGGTCAGGTGATATATAGTACCCTCTATTACAGATGCCTCATAATCATAATACCTCAGGTATTTATTAAGACCACAACTCTAAACTTTTCTCATGTTGGCTCATATATCAAATACAAATTAAGAAGATTGAAACCATTCTGAAATTTTGCCATATTACCACCCAATATGCTTCGATTTACTGGAAAAACCATGTATTACAACTTTTTTAACAGATAGTTGTGTTCATTATATTAAAAGCTGCAGTTACCAAAAAAACCTCCCTCTTACATTCCCCATATTTTGAAAGGTACTTTTTCTGCAGATTCAACAATAGCAGCCTGTATCAAATTAATATTGTTTATATGCCGTATGTGAGAGTTCAAGCACTGCTTTAAATGCATAGAGTTCTCCACAAAAACAAGATTAGCAGTTTCAGCTCTGCAGTGTAACAGTATTATGAAATTATTATAGAAATCAATAACAGTTTCATTTCCAGAACTAATCTGATGGTAAGATCTTGTTTATAAAGATATTAAACAAATGCATTATTCACATTTTGTAATGATTTTCAAGAAAATGGGCATTTTTTTAATTATTGCTTGGAAGGGGTAAAATAAATGAGTGTAATTTTTATTAACAGGAGTTTATTTACATAAAACAAATGCTCATTGAATTATTGAGTATGATAATATCTACATGCCTAGTCCTGTTTGTCATATTTTGTGCCTTTTGGTGACATCAGAATTATAACAACCTGATTTATACACTAAATTTAATGCATAATCTGACAACATACCGATAGGTATGCCTTATAATGTATAATTTAAACATGATTGCTATATATTTCACCCATATTTTCTTGGCTTTACCAAGATTCTCATGCATCTAGAATTCTCGATTGTAATGCAGGTTGCCAGATACGAATGTCTGTTTGAATTAATGAACATTTTTATAAAAATACTCTGACTATGAATGTTTTAAAAACCTTGTCATAACATTCACCAAACTTACACATGACAGCTAGCATGTGTTACTGCATTTTCATCTTAAATATTTGATGACTGCCTCTTTAAATCCAAGATTCATAACCCAAAGGGTTTCATTTTCTTACAGCATATGTAATTCAAGAGACATTTATTAGTATAGTTCTCATTTTATGCATCAACAAAATATTTTTCAGAGGGCCATTAGATGAACTCCCTGCTTTTCAGACCATTTTCCTGAGCTTTTTAATTATAATTGTATATTTTCTTTGACAATATTTGTACACAGACTATTTGCAATCCTGCCTGCTTCTCTATCTCCAGCCCCATCAGAACTGAAAGAAGAATTCTGCAATACACAATATTGCAGAGTCAGAAAATATGAAAGGCATCAACTAGCATCTCATGCAGACTAGATTAAATATCTGAAAACCCTTGGTAAGCTTTTTTTAACCTCTGAACATACCCAAAGAAATATTACTGCATACAATTACAATTCATAAAAATTTGCTAAACACAGATCTTCATCTAATGCTGTTAAACTGCTACTACAGAAGCATAAAATGAAGATTTCTTTATTCTTTATTGTCCTCACGTAAAACATTCAGCAATGAAAAAATATCAAATATTAGAATGTTTGTAATTATTTAAGAAGCTGATCAACAAACCACTGCTGGCGCAATATATTACTATGTTAGCACTGAAGGTTGTCCACTGATAGGTCACTCTCACTTGACCTTGTACGCACAGAAAGGTAGCTCACCATGGTAACCTTGGTATTGTGGCTTTCCATACAGTAAATCATTTCAGCTCTCTTCATGTAATTCTTTTATTGGCTGTGCAATTGAAATGTCATGCTTCACGAACAGAGACGCTGGTAATTTCTTATGGGTGATTAAACTACCACTGTAATCTACGAGCATGGAAGGAACTGTATGCAACAGACTTAAGCATACACTCCATTCTTGATATTTTTCAGATGTTTACAAGGAAGTTTGCTGTAAGAATAAAAAACCAAATCTTTTTCATAAATACATTCTAAACAAGCACCAAACAGCATCCCTTTTACGTTACCTTCAGGAGCAAGAGGAAAACAGCAGCCTAGAGAAAAAATATTTAACATTGTTTTTAAAATTATACCTAATTTTTAATCGTACTGAAAAATTTCAAAAGTCAAGCTAGTTTATAAAGGCCAAATGAAGCCCAAAGCAGGAGCTGACATTCTTATTTTAATTATATTAATATATAAAGGTGAGATACTGTACAAAATAACCAGAAAAAAAATAGGAGGTGGGAAGACAACCTCGGCTATTATTTCATTTTAGTATTTACATTCTTTGTAATCTTGACATAAAATTGAACAAACAAGCCTGGTGTTTTCTTTGGACAGCTACTCAAACTCAAACCTAACAGCAGAAGACAAATAGGGCTTAAAAATTATTTTTAAATTATCTTTTTAAAAGATACACTCAGAGGAACTACATCTTCTCAGTTTTCTTTGATAAAATGGCACACTTCTTTATATGACTATAATATAAAACACTTGCTGTAGCTCTATTTGCATGAAGTTCACACTAGGGTTTTTTGTCTTTTTCTTTTGCATCTGTCAGGTAAGTCAGAATGACAGACACACAAAATTATGTGTGTATGCTGCACATAAATGGATACATCTTTCAAAAATATGGGCAAAAATACTTTGAGACCACCATTTATACATTCCTTTAAAAAAAAATCCTCCAAACCAAAGAAACAAACCAACAAAATAAAAGCCAACAAAAAATACTATGCCTTTTACAGATCAAAAATAATCTTATGGTTTTCATAACTTTAATTAGCAAAAAATTAGGGTAATCCTGACTTTTGTTTTAGTTTCTGAGTTGTACCCATTCCTGCACATAATGAAAAATAACAGTAATCAGTGATTTATTAAAAATTAAAGTAAATAACTGACAACTGAAAATGCAGTGACATATTGAGAAACCATTTGAGTGCTGAGTTCTGGAATAAATCTAATAGTTTAACAACCTCAAATCATTGCATAAAAAAGGGATGTGGAATAAAGTTATCAAGGAAAGAGTGAAAGGATCTAAGATGCTAGAAAATTCTTGCATAGTATTTTCATAGGACCACAGAAATCAGTTTATTTTGAACTTAAAAATCCCTATTGACTATCAGGGGATCTATTTGTAAAGGTATAAAAGGTCTAATATTGTAGACTGATACCCCATTCATCTGGATTAATGTCCTAGAGATGAGAATGTCAGCTGCTAGTCAGACACCTGAAAACAGCTCCAGTTCGAATTTTGAATCTCCTGTCTTTACTGCTTTCTACACAATATTTAATGTCTTACTTACGGCAAAATGAATCAGTTCAGAGAGACAGTTGTACATGGACTTAAGGAAAGAGTTTCATCTAAGAAGTAACATTGCTGTAAGCAATGGGACACCTCCAAAAATGTAAAAGAGCATTTAAAAAATACACAAAATGCTTCTAACACCTCTTTGCCCTTTCTACCAGTGGTAGAAAATCATGGTCATGATTTGCTTTCTCAAGTATAATAATGGAATAAATCTGATCTTCCATCATTTTATACAGTGATGGTATATCATACAATATCTGAGCACTGCCACAAGTCTCATTTCATTTTAGAAAAAAATCTCAGATAAACTTATTTTTGAGGTTTGAGGGGAGAGAGCAAACACCTTCTCAAATGAACACAGGAAAAGAGCTAATTCCTGTTTAAGTCAGGGAATTTTTAAAAAATTTATTTCTTCTGGAGTAGTTTAATTTTATTTCTCTTCTGCACCATTGTGGAACATTGTTTGAATTTCCTGAAAAACGTCCCAGTGTTAACTACAAATCTTGAACATGAAATTGCAAACTACATCAAGATTGGCACAATGAGAAATCACAAAGAGGGAGTCTGCAATCCCTCATTCTTCTGTTGGTCATTTTCTGTATTTTTCTTTGACTATTCTGTAAGTCAAGATACATTTTTCACATATCTTAAACAGAAAAGGGATATCTATTATACCATGTTCTTCTAGGTACCTTTCGTGAAAATCATATTTTCTCATTGATCCCACAGATTTCCCACAGAATTTAAAAACAACTGTTAAAACAGTGTTAATATAACAATAACTGTGAAATTGCATGGTGTTGTTTAAACAGGAAAAAAAGGAAAAAGTTTCTTTATAACCATAATTATCAACGTGAAAAACTAAAGGAAAGACTTGTATATCACAACTAGTATTGTCCTAAAAAAGAAGAGAAGAGATGTGACAATGTTTCTGGTGGGAAAAAAACAAATAAAATATTTTAGATATAAAATGTTGAGGGAAAAAAAGGTAAAGATTCTATAAGGAGCATAAGCATAGATGCCAGGGCTGTAGGTTCTTGCTAGATTAAAGAAATTTTTTTTGCTTTAATAGAAAGAAAAATCTGAATTTCAGGTCTGTTTGAAAAAACAGGCTAGATTTGCATTTTTGCCCATTTTTACAGGTGTCTCTATATTACATCTAAGCCCTACTGATCATACCTCTTGGATCCTGCACTGACAAAGAACTGTGCCTGAGTTAACATTGAGTAGGAATCTCCTGTCCCTTTTACTGGTACATTAACTGACAAATCTAATCTATTGTCCTGTAGGAAACCCCTCTCCCACACTGTGACAGACTCCAGATATCCATGTAAACTCTCTGTTATCTAACACTTTGACTTAGAGCTGGGTGCAAACTACCATCACAAATTGCATTTTCCTTCTTAAGGAAATTATTTCTTTCACCTCATAGCAAGGAAACACAAACAGGCAGGAAATTTTCAAGATTATACTTTTAGGGCCCACTTCTCTAAGGTCATAGTCTCTTGATCTTTAACAAAATACCTGGTTTTCCCCTGTGAAAATGCTGTCTAATGTCAGGTAGCCTGAACTGACTTTCCAGGGAAGCATGATTTCTGTACGAATGCGGCAGGTGCACCAATTAACTTGAGAACAGTAGGGATCTGACTACAAGAAGTTGTTAGTTAACCTCGAAGCTCCAAGGACAGCTGGGCAATTGTATCCAACATCGCTTGTTCACAACAGAAGGCATCCAGGAGGACTCACACTTTTTGCCACCCTTTACCTGCCTCCCTTCTTTAGGTGGTTAGTATTTGTAAAACTGTTTAAAATCAACTTGTGGTGATGCAGTAAGTTTAAAAGGTAACTAGAATAATTTTTTTTTTCATTTGATCACTGCATTTGTTCAACTGAAACAAATTCAAATTTTGGCACAATTTTTCTCCTAAGTAGTATTATAGAGTACCAATTATGATAATAAACTTTGGTGTCTAGGTAAGAACAAAAGATTTACAAATTGTACTTGCCAATGTAGTGTTTTCCATGTACATTACTAGATCTTCTTGTTTCTTGGCCTATATATTTTGGTCCTTCCTTCTCATCACAAGATTCTTCCTTTCCCAGCAACCCTTCTGTGTATTTTCCTGTTTCCACTTTGAGGATTTAGGGGACACTAAAGGGAATACCCATGTTTCAGTGGGATAATCCATTTTTCTTGGGCTACTCTTCTGCACCTAAAGCTCTACACATAATTTAATATCCCTTCAAACAATTATATAAATTCATTCCTTCATAATTTTCTGGAACTCCCTTTACCAACTGTTCTGAAGTAATCCACTGTTTATTTGTACATGAATATATTGGCACCTGAGAGACAGAATACAAAGCATGTAAGTGAGAAAACATTTGTGAAAGGTTAAAATGTCATATATGTTAACACTGTGCCATGTATGGATAGAAAGAAGTCAGGGAACATTCTTGGAGGAGGAAACAATATTATTTTACTTAACACTGCAAGGCACTTGAAAGCTACAAAAACAGACAGAGAAATTCTGAGCATGAAATCACATTTATATATTTCCACTATTACTGAGATTCCTTCTCCTCATATTTGATACCTTCATTCAAAGTTTCTGATATTTCTCCACTTCAGACTACTTAACATTAGTTAAGGTACCAGGTTATATCTTAAAAAAACCCTCATTTCTCTTTAAAAAATACATTCTGTTCATATTTATATTACCTCTCTTTTTCTGCAGCTTCTCCTCGACATACTAATTTGTGATGCACTTCTTAGATACCGATTCTGTCATAGGGATTTGAGTTTCCTGAAAAAAAATTGAGAGATTCATTGACTTTGAATTTATCCTACCTTAGAAAACATAAGTAGGGTTATAGTTAGCAGAGTCCCAGAAATCACAATAGCTGAGGTCTCAGTCAACTCAGTCTTCAGTTTGAGAAAGATCTATTATGCACTGTAAGTGCCAATGATCCAGGCTGCTCTCATTGTGAATTGAAGGGTTAAAGAATGCAACATTTGGACTGCAGGCTGTTATACCTTCAAGGTATGTCCTCTTGCAATTACTTGTTTTATAGAACACTTGATAATTGGAGAATTAGTTGGCACTGCCAACTAATATAAAGGTCTGAGGGGAAAAGTTAGCACTGTGAGATTGGATGGTATGGTAATGAGCCGGCACCCTGGAGTTCTCCTGTTAGAGATGCTGCTAGGACCTATGGGAACCTTGCTCTCTAACGGCTTACTGAGAATTGGCACCACTTCTTCATTTCCAGAGCTATGAAAGATGATTGCAGAGAACCAATCATGCCTGCTAGTCCAGCCATTGTATACACCTGATGCTCCTGGAAAAGAAGTTGAACAGGTGTCTAGTAATAGACTCAGAACTCAGAGGGCCTTCAGGTGTCATATCACATGGAGACCTCCTGCTGTTTGAGACCATGACTAACATAAAAGTATTTGCCTTCTCAATATGTTTTCTTTGTTGTAAAAGAGAGATTCCTGCGGTGCTCGTAAGGATAGGAGAATGGTAAAGATAACAGACATGGAAGGTATTTCACTTTTTCTACGACTTTTGTAGAGCAGTGAATATGTGTTTCCCAATGTCTTTTCCTTCTGCTCTTGAATGTAAGGCATGCAGCTTTGAAAATGGGGAAAATGCAAATTATTTTGAGATTATTTCATCTACTTACAGAACATGCTATCAATTCTCAGTAAAGAAAAGCATATAGGCATCTCATTAATGACTTTTTTGGCTTTGGCAGAGGGAGATATATCATTACCTGTTTTCCATTATATATAATAACTTTCCAGTTTTTAAATGTCAAGATCAAAACAAAGAAATTCAACTTTTACTTCCTTCCCATCACTAATAAAAATAAATAATTCAGTTCTTTCAAAGAACAGGAAAATAACTACAACAGAAAGCTAAGACACAAGATACTTTGAAAAATTCTGCTTTTAATTAATTACCCGTATATAAAGAGCACACTATAAATATATAAGGCAAAGTTTCCTATGTTCTGTGTAAAATAATAACAGAAAAATAGTGGGAAGTTGCTGATATTATAAATTCCTAAAATAAAATCTTCTAAAAATGTTTCATCCAAATCCAACATGTTAAGCAACACTAGTTACTTTTCTATAAGAAGAAGAACTTCTTTTTTTGATCTACTTAAAATTACTATTAAGTCCTGTCTATCAAGTGTCAGGCTCTCAAGTGAAGTAGAACTACCACAAATCCTTATCAAAAATCAATGTTAATTCAGATACTGATCCTTTGATCTAAACATATCTTGAGATTCATTTAAATTGCAAAGGCAAAAAGGCTTATCTACAACTTAAGGTTAATTTTATCATTTAATCGTTTGCATATTTAATCTTGTTTGTTATTAACTCTGAACACTGTTTATTCAATTTGCTCCTCTGTCTGCTTGGCCTAGGAGAGAAATGTAAAAAAAAAGACATATAAAGAAAAACAAAACCAACACAGAATCATAAAATTTGCCAAATCACATGCTATCAAATGCCTCTTCTATCTAAAAAAATCCTATCAGCCTTTAATCTTCATTATCATTATTCTTCTTTACAAGTATAGTACTAGATGTAAGAGGCACATATTAAATACTTTGACCACTTCTACTCTATGCATCAATGGAGTATTTAAATTTAATGTGTCCCTTTGAATGACAACTTGCTTCTCCTTAGTACTCAGTTACTTCCTCTGAAATTAAACAATTAATAAGCCAGAAGCTATATGAGCTATAAATTATTCATCCAAATGAACATTAATCAATTATAAAGAGATATAGGAATAAAAAGAAGAAAAAGAAGACAGCTATATCCTTTTAATATTAAATGTAGTCCAGCCTAAATGTCTTTAAACAGTTGTAATTTGTATAATAGCAATACAAGCAAAGCTATATTATGACTATTTGTGTGTATATATATATGTGTGTGTGTGTGTGTGTGTGTGTGTGTATGTGTGTGAAACAGAATATCGAATCCATGGCCAGTTACCAATAATCAAACAAGAGAAATATTACAGTTTGGTGCTCTTTGTGAATAGAAAGGAGTAGTGAAATTCCCCTAAATTATTCATTTTATCAATATTTAAGAATCTTATCTTTTATATACATGCATGTATTAAAATACATTCTTAAACTTTCCCAAGTTCTTTAGAAAATATTCACTGTTCAAACAAAGATATCAAATAATTTTTTGACACTTTTTAGGAAAAAGCAAACAATGGCAGAGTCAAATTTTGGCTTAGCTATGGCATGCAAAGAGATATGTGAGAAGCACAGAACTATTCTTATTTCTTGATTTAAGTTAGATTTATTCCAGATGTGGGCACTTCTATCCAGAAGGAGACAAGAGATCTTCTTTTGCAAAAGTTGTTCTTTGTGAAAAATGTGTGCAGTCATTTATAGGAGCTTTGGAAAAGATGCATATCAACTCTCTTTTCTGGAACTGAAGTACAAGAGTGATACCACAGCACAGCAGATGCAACAAAAAGGCCAAAACAGGCAGGAAGAGATACCCTCTATCTAGCAGTAAAAGAATATCTATAACAATATTATGGATCCAGATGAGTCATCATTCTTTAATTTTCTATCTCATTCTCCATACTCTACTTGTGCTATTTATGTAAATTTTAAGCTCTTTCATATAAAACTGTCACCTACTTAATGTTGGTACAATGCAAAACCTTCAGTCTTCTGGGACTCACAAAAAAGGTAAGCAAAGCATTATTTGTAGCTCTCCGACAAAAAAAGAAAGAATTTTTAATAGGATCAAATCTTATCCTGTGAATGTATAACTGTGTTCCCTGCTAGGAAATTTTCACTAAAATACAGGCTTCAGATCTCTGCATAGAGGGACACTACTATCAATATAACTTCAGTACTAACCTCTGCCAAAGATAACACTTTATTTCATCAATTTTCACAATTTCCTGAGAAACTCCAAAGGAATCTCCTGTTTTCATTTGTAAACCTGGCTTTTTCTTATTTTCGAACACCCTATACCAGATTACCCAATCCTATTCAACATAATTAACAAGAAAAAATGTCATTGTAAATTAGTATTTGTTTTTATGCAGAATAGCTGTGGTAAACCTACAATCTGTAAAAAGTAGGCAGGCCAACTCCTGACAATTTGTTTCATTAATCATTCTTATTCAGGTCTACATTATCCCATTTTACCTGTTTTATTTTATGGATTAATTTAACTAATCTTAACTGTTTGAACCCCAGATTGTGAGAAAACCCCTGGAAATTCTCAAGTGAAGACTAAACCTCCTTCCAGGAGCATTTGGAGCAAACTAAATTTCCTAGAATTGTTTTAGCTGATACAGGCATTGCTATACATATAACAGGAGGGAACTCGCATCTGTACACAAGTGAGCACAGGAAATGCTGTGCCCCTGTACAAGAGTGGCATGGACATACTGGACTGAGTACAGCAAAGAGTCACAAGGAGGAATAAGGGACTGGAGCATTGATCCTATGAGGACAGGTTGAGGGCACTAACTACCTGGAAAGTACCCAGTCCCTGACATTTTCACAGAGAAGGCTCAGGACAATCTTAAAAATATGTATAAATATTTGACAGAAGGGAATAGGGAGAATTAAGAAAATGGAGCTAGCTTCTTCTCAGTTGTGGCTCTTGGCAGGGTAGCTCAAATACTCTGTAATTGTATGGTATTGCAATTTCAAAAACCTTACAGTTTAACAACAGGATTTAAATTCTGTTTAGTCTCATGTTCCTTGCAATATGAACACTTATCAAGAATATCAACAAAAACATATAGTTGGCATCAAGATAATAATGAATATTCTTGCAACTTGCAGATAAAAAATTCAGATTTCTCTAGTATAGGAAATATCATTAAAAATTAATAACCTTCCAACTATAGCATATTACAATTATTGACACTGAATAACAAAAATCATGTTCAGATCAACGAAATATACTGAACAGGAGTAGCCAAAATCAATATCACTCTGTTTCAGTAAGCTTCAGACAAACCAAATTTTTACTATTTCTTGAGACCTGGAATCACAGAATCATAGAATATGCTGAATTGGAAGGAACCCATCAGGATCATTGACTCCAGCTCCTGGCCCTGCATAGGATAGCCCAAGACTTACATCATGTGATTCTTTCTACTTGTTTCTACTCTTACTTTCTTAGGTTTTTTTTTTTTTAAAGTCTGAAAAAATTCTAGACGACAATTAAAGATGAATATGCAAGCACTCACATCCATCAAACTGTATCAGCCTCACCGACAAAGTAAAGGGTTTTTCCATTCCACACTATTGTTGATGTGTCAGAGTGAAATGCTTTAGCTGTACTCATGCATGGTGAAAAACATGAGATAGAAAAATTATCAGTAATAGTATTTGTTCTGTCCCCTCTCCATCATCATGCCCAACAGAACCTCTTAGAGGCAGTTTTATTTTTATACCCACCACTAATCAGAACAGAAAAATTTCTCAAAGCGAAAAGGCCTTGTCAATCAAAACAAATATAAAGACAACTTCACAGAATTACAGAATATGCTGAGCTGGAAGGGACCCACAAGGATCATTGAGTCCAATGCCTGACCCTACACAGAACATCCCCAAGAGTCATACCATGTGCCTGAGAATATTGTCCAAACATTTTTTGAACTTTGTCATGCTTGGTGCTGTGTCCACTTCCCTGGGGAGCTGTTCCAGTGCCCAAACACCCTAGGGTAAAAAAATTTTTGTCCAATATCCAACCTAAACCTTCTCCGACACAGTTTCAGACCACTCCCTCATCTCCTATTGCTCCTTTTCTTCTCCTCATGAGGAAGTTGTAGACTGCAATGATGTCTCCTCTCAGTCTCCTCTTCTCCAGGCTGAACAGACCAAGTGACCTCAGCCACTTCTCATTTGACCTCCCCTCAAGACCCTTCACCATTCTCATGGCCCTCCTTTGGATGCTCTCTAATAGCTTAACGTCTTTTTTGTATTATGGTGACCAACACTGTTCCCAGCACTTGAGGTGAGGCCACCCCAGTGCAGAGCAGAGCAGGACAATCCCTCCCTTGCCCAGCTGGTGATGAGTTAGGGTTAGGGTTAGGGTTAAGCCTGATGACCCCAGGACACGCTTGGCCCTCCTGGCTGCCAGGGAACAACTGCTGACTCAGGTTCAACTTGGCCATCAACCAGGATCACCAGCTTCTCTTTCCACAGCACTGCTCTCCAGCATCCCATTCCCCAGTCTGCACGTACATCCAGGGTTTCACCATCTCAGATGGAGAATCTGGCACTTTCACTTGTTGAACTTCATATGGTTGGTGATTGCCCAGCCCTCTGATTTGTCCAGGTCTTTCTGCAGGGCCTCACTTGCCTCAAGGGAGTCAACAGCTCCTCCCAGTTTTGTATCATCTGTGAACTTACTTAGTATCCCTTCCAGTCCTGTGCCCAAATCGTTTATGAGGATGCTGAAGAGCACAGGGCTGAGGATGGAGCCCTGTGGGACCCCACTAGTGGCAGTCTGATGTCACCCCATTCACTATAACCCTTTGTGCCTGACCCATGAGCCTGTTGCTCATCCATCCCACGATGCATTTATCCATCTGTGAGCTGGACATTTTGTGAACTTGTTCACTTTTTTCATAGTCCAAAAGCTTCCAAAGAATATTAGCTCTGGAAATAAGCATAAAAATATCCTGAAATGAACATATTGTGCAATATACTTTTTAAAAGGCAGTATGTAAGAGAAAGAAAAGGCAGAAAAGAGAAAAGATAAGATAGGTCAATGAAAACTCTATGTAAACAATGTTTTATGACTTGTATTTCTTCTGCCTGTTGCTTACCCACCAGAATTCCTCACATATAACTGAACTGCCTATGAATAGGAATGTATATGGGTGTACACTGCAAAAGAGGATGGAAGAAATTTGCAGTGGAAGCCATGTAGAAACCAAGATTCAACTAGTAATATCTAAATAATTGCTACCCAGATTTCACAGTCCTCTTAATGTAAGACACCTTGGAAAATACTCTTTTTTCCACCTTTCAGACAGACTTAGAAGAGTCTGTATAAACCCTCAAAAATCTAAAGTTTATAAGATCTCACATATTTTCTATAACTGCTATGTGATAACACATGCACACACATAAAAATATAGATATTTGAAGAATTTTTTTATATGATTCCTGCCAAAAATATGACTTAAATTCTGGCATGGATTTTCTTTATAAGAGAAAATAGTTTATGATAGAAGTCTGATTAAAGAAAAAAAGACATTGACCATTATCTTCTGTGCTCTGAAAAGCAGAAGAACCTACCAAAAAGTAAAAAAAAAAAATGGTCCAACAAGAATGGAGCACATGGATTTCCTATTGACTTAAAACTGCACTATATGATATTAAGGGATGAAGAAAAAGAAGTAATTGTAAAGTAATGGTATTGACAAGAAATATTTGCTTTGTAGGGAAAGTGATAATAAAAAAATTGTATGATTATCAGATTTGAATGCAAGAAATACAAAATGGAAACTTCGCCTACCTGCAGGAAGGAATAAGGAGGAGTTAAATACATCCAGAGTACAAATCAAGAATAACCTTACTGTAAAAGAGTCTTCTTTGGTAAACCTTCAAATGGCAACATTAATCTTAATCTTAATTGCGTTTGGTTAATTGAACTTTTCAGTCTTCTAAAGTCTTGGCAAACTTTCTACTTTGTTTTTCACCAGGAAGTCTGGAAGGCACCAGATTAGATATATACTGAGAGTGCAAATGGCAAAGAACTGAAGCTTAGTTGTTAGAGTTCAAAAAAGGAAGACAAGAAAACAAGTGGACAAGACCTCATAATGTTGTAAACAAAATTGCTGTTTTGCAACATGGTGAGTGGATTTTTACTGCTTTTCTTCCATGAAGAATTCTTTGAAGGGCAGAGAAGGCAGGAATAGAGGATTTTCACTTATAACAATAATTAAATTAAACCTAATCAAACCATTTTATTATTTTCTGCTGAAGGCCAATATATTTAGCATCTTCTTCCATGCATAATAAATTACATTAGCTCTAGGCATTTTCAGAATGTTGATTTGCTAAAGATGTTCATATATATTCAGTGACATTCTTTGTAATATCCAGGTAAATATAACCAGTGGAGTCTTCTTGTAAATAAACCATTAAGTTCATTTTGTTTATTTAAAAAGTAAAAATTATAAATCTACCTAGTGAGATGTCTTTTACCCATGAAACTTTGGTAAGGTCATTCCTACTTGTAGCAGTCACATTGCTCCTTGCTGCAATTGCAACATCAGAGGCTCAACACCAGCCTTCATGTTTTTTATTTGATTTCTTCATAAATCATAATCTCCTCAGAAAAAGAAAACAACAACAAAACAACCAAAACCAATCGAACAAAAAACCAACTAATATTTGGCAATAAGGTTCCACATATAATTTTTTTAAAAAATAACAATAACCATGGGTTTAGAATGTAACTATATTTTATGCACTTCAGTTATGTAGTGTACTATTGGAGGACTATATCCAATTGCACAGATTGCAGTATTTAAATACCTTGTATAAAACATATCAGTATTAGTCATAAAAATAAATATTACTAAAATAACGTAATTATAGGTTGGAAATATTTTGGATATAAACAAAGTAGATGAAGTACAAATGTTTCTACTAACTACATACAAAACCAAGTACAAACTACCCAGAGTACAATGTTCTTCCAAGAAGAAATTATTACATTTACATAAACAATTCCCAAATAATATTAAAAAAGTTTTACACCAGAAATTTAACCCAGAATATTAAAAACTCCTTTCATTTTTACAAGAAAGCATGCAAATAACTGAGTCTACTCCTCAGTTTGTTCTAATTCCCTCTCTTGTGTCCAAGTTTTCACAATCTCATCTACTGTTTCTGAGATTAACCAATATAAAATTTACCATATTTTTACTGGACAATTCAGGTCTGCTACATGTTCAAGTAACTTAGATTCCAAAATTACCAAAGAGATATTGAAAACCTTATTTCTGGCCTTTCTTCATCACTTTTATCATGTGTGCTATCACTATCAACTTTTAAAGTATTTTTAACAATTCAGCTAGTTAATTTCAAAATTTTCAGAGACTGATTGCAATTTAATATATGCAATGTGGCCTATAGCAATGTTTTCTAGAGTATTAGTCATGTCTATGGAACAATATGAAAAAAGGGAATAAGAACTGTGATTCTCTACATTTGGAAGGGTATGCCACTAAAAACTTACAGTAAAACTGAGGTACATTTTTCCTGAAGATAAATTTCCCTGTACTGTTGCACAAATATCAGAGACAAAAAAAGGCATTCTATTTGATGTTTTGAGATTTTTAAACCTAGATTGTAACTCAGCCTAAATTGAGTATATGACAATTTTTGGATTTAGAATCTATATAATAACATACCTGGAATGGTGTTATGTGACAGCTTCTTAAACCCTCAGCCCACAGCCCAAACATGTTTAATGGGGGTCTTAATAGAAAAGTAAAAAGATTAGCTAAATCAGTATGTAGCGACATGATCATAATAGAGATTTCTCATCAACTTCCCATTTATGTTATATTAACATCTGAAAAAGCTATTTAAACATTAAAATTAATAAATCATAAAACAATAGAAATACTTCATACAAAATAGTTTTATTTGAATCACAACTACTCACAATAGCTATGAATATCCTCATTCAAATTGCTACCATGAATACTGTATAAAATAAGAATAAACTAAAAGTAAAATTAGAATACTCCTTTATAAATTACTATATGTCAAGCTAACAAATGGTAGACTTGTCATATTGAACAACTAAATGTCTAAATGATCATTCAGCACTCATAGTGTAGGGAAAAAACACTAGCTTTGTTGGCTATAAAGCAGTTGCTCGATTTTTCATACTGTCATTCTGCTCTATTAGCAAAGCCTAACACAATTAGGTATGAATATGCAGTAATAACATGCAAATTGTTCCCTCTCAATTGCCCCAAGGCAGCAGTCTCAGCCTTTCAAAGCTTGATTTCTTCTACATCATTACAGGCTTGGCATAATTCATCAGAATAAAAAAATACCTCAGCCTTATTGCATGTGGCCAGCTAGTAAAATCATCAGTAGTTGTTAACCATTCTCCCTCAATAGGTTTGTTAGCAACGCTGTCCCCAGCTCCCTGCCACTCCTGCACTTGTACATGTTTCCCTTGGGTAATGTTAGACACTACATTTGAGCCTGCCAGAACAATTAACCCTACTGTTAATTAGAATGAAATGTCAGGCGCACAGATGGTACAAGCTGGCACCCTGCCATCCCGCCAACTGCTGCTGAAAGCAGCTACCCCACTGCTGACAGCTGTTCAGCTATGTCCCAAACCAGCAGATGTCAAAACTTTCCAGCTGAGGAAAGCTAAAAAAAATGCAATAATGGGTGTTTCTAGTCCCAGCAGTAATGATCACTGTTTTACTGTTATTGTATCTATTACCTGTTGTCATATTGTACCCATCAAGTGGAGGCATCAAGCAGCAAGATGCAAATTAAAAATGATACCAGAAGTGAATAAATGTAAAACTGCTTTGCAAGCTAATTTTGTACAACTGTAAAAAGAAGAACGGGAGAAAAATATATCTATACGATTTCTTTATAATCTATATTTTGTCAATTCAGGCTTTGTTTTATACAAAGCTATATGATGATACATTTTGATAAAAAGTGTTACTCTGGATATTTGTACACTAGAGTATGAAAGTCTATCTTGTAGAAAATTGTAAAATCTTAGTAGCATGAGCAATTTTCATGCTTTATTTTTCTTATGTCAATTTGATTGAATTTTTTTAGCATTATGAGACACCAAGAAACCAAAATACGGTCCCAAAAGTCACAAGGTATCCTAATCTTCACTCCGTCTAGGCCCTCAATACTTTCCATAACCAACTTAAGATTCCAGAAAATTTTCTGGTGTGAATCAGGATTCTAATTCTGGTAACTATGCTTTGTTTGCTTAAATTCCTGTTTGATTTTAAAAAATATGCTTTGGTTTTCAGTTTTTTTATATTTGAAAAATGTAGTGGGAAGGCAGACAGGTTTCCATAACATGAAAAATTCTCTATTATGTTCTTCATAGCTGCATAAAGATGGAATTAATAGTTTCTTCAGGATTCCTTTAAAAGGTTCTATCATGTAGCTTTTAGCAATCAAAATACAAATCCAACACTTTAGAAGAAATATTAGAGAGTATTTTTTTCTTATGTACTGTCTTAATTGAATTACCTGTTCGACAAGAAGATAAGATTATGTTCTTATGTAACCAAGACTATCATGGGGGCCTGAATACAAAAGAAAAGTATCACATACTTTTACAAACACAATCAGATTATATTTGGGTTACAATCTATTAAGAAAATTATAGTAATATCTGTAAAAATGAGTCTGTAAATTAGAAAGTTTGTATAAAAGACTTTGGCTTTCCCAGAAAATTTTAAGAAATAAATTTTTTGAAAAGAAGTTACATACGGTTAGAACAAATTGAAAGCAGGTACAAAATTAATAAAAAACAATTATCTGTTAAACTTAGTGAGACGTGTCCATTTATATATTTTTTCTCTAAAACATTTTTCATATATTCCTGTATGTATTCACTCTCAGATATATTGTTTTTGAATCTGTCTCATCTATCCATAAGACAGGCATATGGTAATGTGTGAAATTTATGCTTAGCATGGGCCTCTAGTGTTAAATTATTATATATTTGACTTAGACTTGTTTGGTTGCATATATACTCTCAGTTTATGTGCTGTTAATAAGAAATTAATTACTTGCGTATTTTAATAATAGTTTGGTTTTGGTTTAGATTTGGGTTTGTTTTTTTTTTCTATATGTGGGTGGTTAAAATACTAATTTTATGAGGGAGTATCTTAAGAAATAAACATTATTACTGCTTACATAATCAGACTGCTAATGGTTCATTGCATTCCTGGCATGCATTAGAAAGAAATGTTTTTACTAGAAATATTCATTGAAAAGAATAATATCGTATTTAGTTGAAAAAAACAAATTATCATATTTCAATTTGCTAACTGCAGCAAACAGTTTGCTAGAGGATACTTAGCCATCTTCTGCACTGATGAAAACCTATATATGCTAAAATTTCAGAGGCTTGAGGCACTGCATGTTGCAGTAGGCAGTTTGGTATGAGCACTTACACCAGAATCTTGCCAGATTCTGAGAGCCCCAGCTTTATAAACTATTAATAACTGTCAGGGATGAACTACCCAAAGGAATTCAAAAGAACAACAGACACAATTGTCTTCAATGACCAAAGCAACATTTACATCCAAGAATAACTATCAGCCCAGAGCACCTCAGCCTTGCCCAAAGAATGTAACTAGATCCAAGACTCCTGACCCACTTCCCTTTCTCAGGTCAGGGAGCTTTACTGAGTTATTGCCTGTGCTTGATATGGTGCGAAAAGATGTTTGTTGGAGGCTTCAAGTATAATTTTGAGGGGTGCATTGTATCTTTTGAGAATATAAGAAGAGAGCTTAGAAGCACCATCCTTGTTTCTACTTTGTCTTGATGTAGGAAGGATTTATGATGAGTCCTTGCTGACACAGTGCATGTGGTGCTAGCAGGTAGCTGCCCCTCTGGTCACAAAGGCCCACATGGCATTTGTAGCACTGAACTAGAAAAAACCTCAGTGTGCAGGTGACATATATATATATATACACACACACACATACATACACACACACACATATATATATTTTATATATATACACACATACACACACACATACATGTATATATATACACACACACACACATATATATGTCTATTCATTCCAGAATGTTCTTTGACAGCTTGCCAACACAGATTTTGCTGGTAAAGGAGCAGTGACTCTCACATGAGCTTGGTGTGGGCACCTGCTCAGTGACTGGGCTGCCTGCAAGCCTGGGCTCTCTGCAGGACCGCCATCCCACCACAAGCCTTGCAGCAGTGTAGGACCAAGCTGAAAGTCTGTGAGGTCCTGGGCTCTTTGGGCAAGTGGTGCTCAGTATAGCCTGCGGAGCAGCCACAACTCCTACTGACAAATACAAAATGCTAAAAATTTCGTAAGGCATCATGCAGAGCTATGAATGATGTACACGGTCCTCTGCATATTTAAGAATGACTCTGAGGGCACAACCAGTGAAGAGAGACCAGTAGCAGGTCTGCAGCACAGCACTGCACATCTTTATAACTAGATGCCTTTCTAGGATTTGTCTCAAATTAAGAGCTAACTGATTGGGAAGAGTCTGGTACTGCCATGTTCCACAGAAAAAAGCACCTCCATTTTTGTGAGGTTGTGCCAAAGTACCCGCAATGGATTTCAGCATAAAACTTTAAAGGAGGCAAGGACTACCAACTACAGGATTCCCAGAAAGGCAGGACTGAATACCTCACCAGGTAGGGTTTCCATTACCGTAAATCTCCCCCTCGGCATGCACAGTCACCTGATTTATGGCCCCGAAACTCAGGGAAAGCTGAGGCAAAGGACCATGAACTAAAAGTACACAGGAGCAGTGGCTCCTTAAAGCAAAACTTCTCCATTAAACTGCATTTGCCTGAAACCATTCATCTGAGTAAGATATTCCCGATATGTCCCTGACACCATTTGCTGTGGTGCAGAAGCACCAGAAGCAGCAGAAGACCAGAGAGCCCTTGCTGCTAAAAGAACTGGAGAATTCCTGTGGGTGTGCAGGGGATGTAGCTCCATTTCAAGATGTTACATTATCATGCATGGAGCCAGTGCAACTGTGGACTAGGCAGACTCATGGTGCCAAGCACACCCTCATGGCTTTTTCCTCATGACACACATGGTGGGAGCCTGTTCCACAGCAGGATGGCATCAACACTGTCAGCACAGGGCTAAGCTGTTTTCTGAGCAAAACAGGAGTTGGTCATGGGCATGAAAATTGTCTGCTCTTATTCACTTGGGGTCTTAATTTCTTCAGCACCAGCAAACAATATTTTATATGCTACAAGGAAGTTGTCTGTTTTGTCAGGACTGAATTAGATGACCAATACAAGCCCTAACTAGATCCACATTTCAGACTACCAAAATATCTGAGGAATTTCATAAGGTCTGGACAAAGGTGGCATAACAACAGACTAGATTAAATTTGTTCTTGTTACAAATGAAGTGTTATAGAATCGAAGAAATGTTTTGAAGCACTTCTAAGACTTTTTTGATAGCAGATTAATTTGAGGAGTACAATTGAGGCAACATAATAGACAACCAGTGAAGACTTTTCACTGCTTCTTACACACAAGAATGAAATGGACACATGATGCTGATTAAAATGCCAGACTGCAGCTTTCTTTTTAATGAAAGTGTGTTTCCAAATACAATACTTTTTACATCCCACGGCCAGGAAACATTAGAATCCCTTGTCGACTTTTTAGGTAAACTGGACAAAGACCAAGTCACAGGATCAAAAGGCTCTTCCTAAAATTCAGGGTCTATCTGCAAGTTGTCATGCCCACAGTCATGGTTCATCTGGCATAAGAACTCTCAGATGTGGCTGAGTTATTCACACACAGTTGTTGCTGTTGATCAGTAATTTCCCACCTAGCTTCTGTACGCAAGGAGGGAGTAGCACTGACTCATTTTGATACAGCTCTTACCCCTTTTCCCTCTCCTTTTTATCGTTGCCTTGAAATCCCTCATTTCCCCAGGAAGGAAGGTATTCTGCAAGAACAAAGAATACCAGGCATATAAAATAAGGCTGAAATTATTGTAACTATATAAACACTCTCACAGAAGGTTCAATATTTAAGCCAGTGAAATATGGTTTCAGAAATGGGGAGAAATACTGCTAAATGAAAGAAGGAACTTAAGTAAAAATTAAAAAAAAAAAATCAGAAACTTTGCTACTTTATCTCCTGGGGGGAAAAAAAAAGTAATACCAAAGTAAATAATATGAAAGACAGTAGCCTCTTTTCTACAGAATTACTTTAAGGAAAATTCAAAGTTCAAAATTAGACATTAAACCTTGCAAGAGTAACACTGCAGTAGCATACATACATCTCGGCTAACAACCAGTCTAGTAAAACTAAAGTCAAAGGTTAAATTTCTGTTGCCTTCTGTTGGGCCAAGATTCAACAGAAATGTGCATGAGATTTCTTTTTAATCTTTGTTTCTGTCATACAAGAAGAAAGATATGATGTAGCACTTAACATACTAATGGAGAGAGCCATTTTAAACTAGTTGCTTTCTCAACTTTGGCAAATGAAGGACAAAAAACTGATTTGAAAAACCTAGCAGAAGTGTCTTTCCCCTCCCTTGCTGCTAAGAAAGGTGCTTGAACTCGTGCCATCTCACAAACAACTGTCAGATGTTTCAAACCCACAGAGTTCCTCAGGGCATTCAACACTTTTATATGAATCAAGGACATTGGTTATGTGCTTTGGATCAGAGGGCTGATAATATGCATAGTGAATGCATCTCAGACATAAAGGATCTCATTTATGTTTGGAGGGTATACTGCTTCAAGCACAAAACAAAGTATGTTCTCTGGGATTCAGGCTGTATATACTCTCCAAAGCCCAGGCTGTTGTTGCAATGTATGTTCACAGTGTCTGAGAGCCATATATAGTCCTTCCCATAATGAAGTTTCCGATCAATATGTCCTCTACCATATTTAGATTGCTATACATCATTTTCAAGCTTCTGTTCAGATCTCATCCAAAGACTAAAATTTTAAAATACTGTAGGCAATGATGATCAGTTAAGAATTTCCTATTAATATTTGCTGATGTTACTAAAACTGACAATTAGTAATTTTCTAGTGAAAAACATTCACAAGTTTTAAGTGTCTCAAATAAACCACTTACAGAATCATTAAAAAGGTAAACTATTTTGACAGATTTTATTCTCACTGTACAGTACATGAGTACATATTCTGAACACGAGTTCTTCTGTCTACAAGCTCAAGAAAAAAATGAAATTTCAATGGCTACTATCAATTTAAGTCTACATTAATCCTCTAGATTTTCTTCAAGTACTTGTTTAAATTAGAGTTGACACCTATTTCAAATCATGCCTTTCTGAAATCCTTATTAATAAGTCACCACTATTTTAAAATATTCATCATCAAAATTAGGTCAGATGATTAAGGGATTATTCCTATAAAGCCTGAAATTTAGAGTGTCTGAACACCCACATTTTCAGTGACTTAAGTGGAAGAGGTATTTCCTCAAAAGCTGCATGATCTCTTGGATTAAGTTTAGGCCTGGGAGTCATAAGATTCTTAGTTCCATTTCCTCATATTTACTTATTTACATTTAAAATTTTTTGTACTGACCGTTAGTATGATTTAGTTAGAGATTACGTTTGTAAAATTTATTCTGCTTACTCATTGGAGCTCTCACAACTTTTTGATCTAAAATATCCTCAAGGTGTGAGAAATAAGTACTGAATTTCCTTGCATTTTGTATTCTCTTCAACATCACATTGTGCATGAATGGAAGTTTGTGGGGGAAGAGGTGAAAGGAAAGGACAGGGACCCCACTAATTGTGAATGTCTGTGTCCCAGGAAAATATAATCCAATTTAAAAAAAAATAATAATAAAAAAACCAAACCAGAAAACCAAACCCTAACAAAGATAATAATAATTAAAAAACCACATGGACAAAAAACCCAAACAACAACAAAAGATGAAAGTAAGTAGCCCTTGGCCTTCTTAATGACAAAATAAACATAATTACTGCAAAATAAATAGAGGAAGGCTGGCACAATAATACTCTGATCTGTTCAACATTTAGCATTATTAGAGTTTCTACATTTTGCAAATATCACATGCTTGACAAAGAACCTGTGAGGGATCTAAGCAGACTTTTTAAAAGCATGCATATTAAAAAAAATAAATTAGGTTACATTTAAAACTTAAACATGCAAATATTTTTCTCTGAGCAATATTTTTGTCCAAAATGAGAATATGGCATACTTCTCCCCACCACTTCACATTTTTTTCTACTCACGTCTTTGAGCCAAAAGGATTTCCACATATTTTTTGCTTTGCTGCTACAGGATCCTGAATTCTATAATAATATTCCCCTTCCCTTCCCAGTAGCCATTTCCTTCTTCTCCAAAAGGTCATTACAGAATTACAGGATGTGTTCTTGTCTCCCTTAGGGCTTATAAACACAATTCCTCATAAACATAAAAGTGAATGGATACCATGGTTGAATAACACATTGTAATAACAGTACATTACTGGATTCGAAAGTGTGAGCTATTTGGTTTATTCACAGATTGCTATAAAAATAAAAGTGCAGTACAAAAGGTAAAATTTACAAAATGTGCTAACATACAAAAACACACGAGCTCATGGAGAGAAATAAATTACATGTACATCCAGATACATGCATAGAATATTGTACTTATAAATATAGATTGATGCACTTTACAATATTTAATCTGAATCATTTCTGAAGAATGATCTAATTCACCACGAAGGTTTAAAGGTGCCACGTAACTACAGATGTAAGTATGCCCTTACTCCTGATCTTACAACGTACTTAGTACCTTGTATTCCACTAATGCTGTTTCTACCACTACAAGTAATTTATTCTACCTCACGTTCATCAAGTGCTCATAAATCAGCATTAGCCACTTTTTTACTGAGTTGCTGATTTTTAGCCAGCAGACAGCAGCATTTGGATTCAAAGTCTAATATTGGCACACATATTGATTTTAATTAGTCTAATTAGTTCATTACACTAAATATCAAACAGACCATTTATTACATTCCCAACTAATGACATATGATCAAGGATTTAATATGATAATGAGCAAGATCAATTATCACTCATAAAGGAAGTCATTAACAAGTGTAAACACTGCCTAACTGAATACCATTACAAATTATGAAGTCATAGCTAGGTCATTTGCATAAGCATACTAATTTTATTTCATTATATTCCTTCCACTTAATACTCTGAATACCTTTCATAAAGCTCCTTTTTTTTTTCATGAGACTTGATTCATAGCTGTAAACTCAATTCTTACTGTCAGTACAGGAATTGTTCACTACACAGTCCTTAAACTTTATGCTATTAAATTCAGGTTTAAGCAAACCAGACAATGTCTATGGACTCTCACAGAAAATATTACAGAACATTAGAAGAAGGAAATGAGGTTTCCAGTTGTTCCAAAGTGGATCTAGGAGCATTTCTCTACTGGGGAAAATTCAAGAACTACTTTCTTTGTGGTCTGGGATATTTCACATGCAAAACTGAGCTAGTGATAGAAGTCAGCCCTGCCACAGCTGTTTAGCAATATAAAAAGAAGGAATCAGCATCCACCAGAGTACTTTCCCTTTACTGTAGAAACTTCAGATTTCAAATTTTTAAAATACAATCGACAACTCAAGCTATAAGTATATTAATATTCTACTATCCTTACATTCCCAGTACCAGATTCTAATCTTAATTCTATTTGAATTTTTCCAAGGTCCCTGTCACCATCATTATCAATTCCCTATCTTACAATAGCATCTAAGATGTCAATCAAAATCATAGCAATTACACTTTCTATTATAGCAGAATCATATCTATGTGATGCACAACACTCAAGAAGGTAAAGAATAAGCCCTAAATCTGCCAAAATTATTTTTCTCCTGCTCTAGTGTACTATAACTCCTTCGGAATATTTTTCATATGCATTTCTCTATGCCAGAATACATTCATTGAATGCATGATTACAGAGCTATATAACACATATATATCACATCACTCAGTATTTATAAAATGCAGAGGGAAATATTTTATTTTGTTGAGGTTTTTGTGAGAGACTGGAAGAAGTGTCCATTTTCATGAAGGTCTTCAAAGATTTGTAAATGTAGAAGCAGTAACACACAGAGTACAATTAGTAGATGTTTAAATCCACTGGATGCAGGAAAAATTTAATTTACTACTACAGATTAGAACTTCACTCGAGAAGAAAAAGATTTTCAGTATAAATCTGCATTTTTATTCCATTAAATTATCTTGCTGATTCTGAAGTCTGCTTGTTCTGGAAGCAGCAAACACTAATACATTTAACAGCATCTAATCTGTATCACTGATAAGTGGCTTCTACATCTACTATGTTCACAAAAACCTGAAAGCTGTATCTTCGGGTTCTTTGAGTTTCTTACAGGCCTTCAACCTTCGATGGCATCATCAAAGAATATTTAGCATGTCACAGAACTAAACTCATTAATATCAAATTAATCCTTTCCCTAAAGTTTAACGCAAAAAATAAGTAGGTGCACATTCTTTCTACAAAGTCTCAAACTAAGTAAAAATTCAATAATAATTCTTACCTTAGTGCATGCTTGTAACTAAAAATTTAGGAAATAAGCAAAACACAAGGAAGTCAAACTAGCTATATAGCTTAGGGGCCATAAAAATCAGAACAGTTGTTCAAGACATCAGGAGGCCAAAGCTGCACCTCCCACTGTCCAGCTCAATTAAGTTTGAGACTTGTGGAAGACAACTGATTTATAGCTGAGTCATTAAGTGTTTCATGGCTTCAGGTTTTATGTGCTTATATGCATTAGAACTTTAAATTTCTTGTACTTATATGCTTAGTACATAACTGGATATATTTTGGATTCTGCTATTTAAATAACTAAGTCATTGGTCTTGCTCAATACATAATTGTTATTGTCAGGTTTTTTTTCACCATACAGTACACCCATTGTCTTTTCACTTTCATTTATTTCCCTTGTTTATTTCTTCTACCCACTTGATTTTCCTTTCCATTTCTTTATTCTGAACTCTGATACTTTTGTCCTCCCACTTTCCCTAATTTCCTTACACATCTCTGTGTCTCAGTCTCCTCTCCCCAAACCAAAGTCTGTGATGGCATCAAATACAAATGGAAGATGAAAATTAATTTAAGTATATGGTCAAATCTTCATTGGAAAACAAAATAGATTTAGCTATAAATGTTGAACAAATCACTACTATTATTCTATACAGGATTTATAGGAATGTTTTGGACCAATGATGCATAACCTTTTATTAAAAAAAACAATTAGCTACAATCACCCTTCATAGGAGGGGCAGCTCAGTACCAGAGACACTATGATAGGTGTACAGTATTGTTCTCTCTGATCCAGAGAACAAGTATCACTATGGATGTCTGACTAAACAATGAAACACAGGAAGCAATTTAAAAAAATAAAAATAAGGAAAATGGAAAAAAATGTGTTTAAGCAAAGAAAACAGAAAGAAATTCCAACAGATTGAAAGTAAACACATGAGAAAGCAACTCAGGAGGAGGAAAAACCAAAAAACCTAGAGATTCTAACAATCTGCCTTACCTAGATGAAGCAATCAAATCTTCTAGTGCTGATTTTTTAGCCTTGAGCAACCTCGTGTAGTGGGAGGTGTCCCTGCTCATGCTTGGAGAGGTTGGGACTAGATGATCTCTAAGGTCCCTTCCAACCCTTAACGCCGTGTGATTCTCTGAAAACATCAGGAGCAAAAGCTCTGTCGCTGAGTTTGTATGACCAACTGACCACCTTCATACAACAGCAGCACTGAGAATCATTGCACAGAGGCTAAATGAGGCCTCTGCACTGGCATTTGTACTTGAAGACATTGACATGTTGGCTGTTTTAGAACATTTTTGGGCAGAACGGGCTGCAACAGAGGGTCTGTCTGAAATGGAATAGCAAAGATGTTACACTACAAACAGACAGAATAGTAACCTGTCACCAGGACCTGGCAGTGTTCATCAAAAAACTCAAGTAACACTCAGTGATTGTTTGAATTACTAATGGGACTATGTAACTTCTTGCTTTCCTTTGGTACAGGAATGCAGGGAAACACAAGCAGTAACTCTGCTCATAAAAGGTACCTGGGAAAATTTCAGCAACCACAGACCTCTAAGCCAGATTTCATCTTAGACACATTAGTAGAGGTTATAATTAAGATCAGAACTAATGGACTTCTGGATAGATATGAATTAGTTTAGTCTTTTTTTCCCTTTCCCAAGGACCTCTTACAATCCCTTGTGGAGCTGAATGTTGAATTAAGCAGACTCCAGCCATTGACAAAGTAGTTGCTACTTATAGCACTCCTTTGTCCACATCCATATACTTTGGATTTACTGTTTTCCATACTCTCTAATCTTATGAAACCCAAATGAAGGGTAAACAAGGCAGAGAACTGCTTCCAGACAGAGATAAACTCAAAGTCCACCTGGAAAAGAGCCAACTCAGAAAAGATGTAACAAGACTTATAAATTCAAAAGCAGAATGAAGAAAGTAAAGAATATTTTATATACTCTCATAACAAAAGAATTATAAAACTTCAAGGTAAGTAATAAATATTATCTAAAATAGGAACTACTATTTTTTTATGATAAGGATAGAAGTGTGGTAATACTTACCAGTGCCTACCTGTTGATAGGTCTAAAAAGTAACTCATTGAGAAAAACAGAGAAGTTTAAAGGCTACCAACCTTAGTTACTTGTAACTTAGATGACCATTGCTAGGGGCTTGGAGAATGTTAGTCAAAAAGGAAGCCCAGCAAACTCGCTTTATTTTAAGATATCTAGCCCTTCTGTGCTGACCATTCTTGGAGAGTTTGGGTGTGAACCAGTGTGACAATACAGAAGTCTGCACACTAACTACTAAAAAGTCTACAGAGCAAACACCTCTGGCATTTCAACACAGGCCCCAGAGTTTTAAGCATTGTTTTACATATAGAGGCTAACACGTCGTTAAAATATAAGGCTGTCAGGGTGCTACTCTTTCTAAGATTTCAGGATTTTTCTCAAACCAGTCATAAAAATTTAATTCCCAAACTGAAAATATATGCAATGGTTTTAATTCTCATTTCATATATAAATGCTAAATATTTTATTTCTAATTTTATCAATATTACTGGTCTAAGAGAGTTAAGACCATTGATAAAATGGAAAAACTGTGAGCATTTTAGGTAAGTCCTCCAATGAAAAGGTATTTCCTTTTGGTAAACTGTGCCAAAGCAGTATTCTACGTAAAATAATATTATTAAGAAATCATAATGCACATATTAATGAGAGAAGCATTGTGAACAACAAAGTATCTTTAACACAGAACAATTAGGGTACCTGCCAGACCAAGAGTCTGAAATACACTTTCAGTGTAGTTTGTCTGATAATTTAGGTTTGGAGGGACATTACCGGGTCATCTTGCTCAGTCCTGTGCTCAAAATTGAGCTAACTTCAAAGTCAGATGAGGTTGCTGCATTTGTCAAACATTCCACTAGAATGCAGAAATCTTACTCTCAAGACGTAACATGACAAATCCCAGTGCAAACAACAGGAGATAGATCTGAGGGTTCTTTTTACTTCTCTTTTCCTAGGGTCTTATCACTGGAATGAGATAACTGATCTGCAGGACAGAAAAAAGAAGTCTGAGCCAGAAAAGGATCTGAAGAGCACCCAAAGCCTTTTAGTGTTTGGAAAAGAAATTGGGGCAGGGAGTTGTATGTAGATGTTTTTGAATTTTACCATTGATCCACAGCACTCTTGTGCTATGACAGATGACTCTTGTGATGCAGATGACACTCCCCTACAGAGCTGGCATGTTCCTTGTTTCGACTGTTATATGGTCCCCGGACAGTTAAGACTATAAACCAGAACTGCCCAGAAGGTTGGAGTGCAAGGGTCTATGTACTTTAGAACATTCAACATTGGTCTTAGGCACTGGGGTAATTGGCACAGGCACACATGCTATGTATTCCAATATAAAAGCTTCAAACTCTGCTCTTTGGCAGAATGTTCTTCAGAGGCCATACTTAGAAGCAGCATTCAAATATACTTCAGAGTACATGCAGCATGGACATTAAAACTGATATATTAACATAATGACCACTTGCAGCAAAGTGTTCCATGGAGTCCTTAGTAAACCCTTAACAAATCCTTCTTGCACCTTTTCTTAACATCTTCTTTATTTCAGGAAACAACTACAAGAAATACCTTACTAGTGAATTTGATTTCCAATAAGGGACTGAAATAGTGTTTAGTCACTAATATTAAAAAGCATTTAAAATGCCAACATTCTTTCTTTAAAGTTATATTTAAATACACAGTTTTTATTAATGTTATCCTGACATCTCCTGTCTTAAAAACAGCTTTTCTTCAAAGGGTTGGCAATATAGGCGGCTAAGGTCAGTCAGATCATTTGTTGTTTCTAAGCAAATTGCTTAGAAGCTCCAAATGCTTGGGAGATTTTACTCCAACTGATTATGAGGCAAACAAAGTAAGCATTGCAGCTTTGAAAGGAATACCTCTTAGATAGTCTGATAGTTGCTTTCAACAAAGGAGAATAGGTCTGTGACTCATAATGGATGGCCAAAGGCAATGTTTTTTGATTCTACTGACCTTTCAACACTCTAAAGACAGGAAGTAGAAATCTAATGATTAAGTCACAGGCTGCTATGCTAGACACTAAAAGACTACTTTGTAAAGGAAACAAAATAGAACAAATTAGTAATATAATATGGAATTTCATCCAATAGTTATAATTTTAATGAGCTCTTCTCTGAAGTTTAAATATTTGTAATAGTAAATTATGATTGTTTTTAACTCTCTTACAATCCAATTGCTCTCACAGGTTCTCAAGTAATGAAAAAAACCCAAGTTATAGACTAAGTGATAAAACAATTTTTCTGTTCCAAAACATTTGCCATACATTTTACTAAATACATTGATTACTTCTATATATTTAATCATATCCTGCAGGTCAATCAGCAGTATTATTATTCAATAACTTTCTTTTTCAATGCCTAATTCAAAACATGCATGAAACAAATCTCTCTTTTTTTTAAATGCATTTTTAATATTAGATTAAACAAAAACATGAATTAAGCTTCTTATAATGGATTTTACTTTCCCAGCCTGTTGTTATACTCTCAGTGCTTCATCCAACAGATATTCAGTTGTAGTCTGATTACTGACACAGCTTTAACCAGAAGAGTGATGCCAACCTGGAAGAGTTTGTGCTGGTACAGTGGACAAACTGTAGGTCAGTTGGAGAAAGAACTGCAAAACCTGTTAAAAAGAATAAGTAATTAAACCTAAGTTTCCCCATGTTTTAAATACATTAATATGTAAAGAATCATCTTTATTTCCTTTTTCATTTCTGATATGCTTTAAAGAACATAATCATAACTGATTTTACAGCAGCAGAACAGCTCCAAACAACTAAATTTACTCCATAACAAGTTGTTAAAACCCCCTTTGAAGTTCTTCACTCCTATTTTTACATTTTTCCACATGCTTTAAAAAACTTCTGCTGTCAAAGGTCTCGTCTGTCATTATCAGTACTTCTCCACCACCCTGGCTGCCAAGAGTTGTAAGGCAATAAAAAGCAAAAGTGCTAAGAAGACTGAGAAAGACCACAGGCAGAAAAGAAACCCAAGAGAAAAGAAAACCACAAACGTGTATGAAGCTCTTGAAGGTTTTTTTTCTCAACATATTCAGCCTTGGAAACTGCAGGAGAGGTAATCACAGAAGCCACTTTCACAGGCTCAAAGCCTGTAGCAAGAATCAGTGATGTTGGAAGGTGCACAGAGACAGTACCTGTTTTTCAACATGTCAGCAGTTTCAACAATAACAAATCAAAGACTGCTGCTCTCTTCCACACTGAAAACACTGAGGTAACATCTTGAAAGATGCTCAAAAATATAAATGAAAAATCATATTTTGAGTTTAACAAATATGAGACATAAGTATGAGTAAGAAGTACCTCAAAAAGAAACTGTTTTGCATCAGACCATTGTATCATGGCATGAGTCACATTTATGCCCACCACATTCTCTGAACAGCTCCAGTAATCAGTCAATGGTTCATCTAATCCAGGTTGAGCCACAGATCATAACTCTCCTCCATCTTTCATTCAGATGTTCTAAATAACCACCTGCTTTTTCTATGACACTTGAAAGACAGGAAAAAAGGCACTGGCACACTAAAAATTCTAGTTCCTTCTAAATACCTTCCCTAGTAGTGTCAACCCTACACTACAATACAGGATTATAATACTATAAATGTATGTTGAAAAAGACCCTAATTACAGAATCATAGAGTGTTTTGGGTTGAAGGGGACCTTAAATGTCATCTAGTTCCAACTCTCTCATGGGCAGGGCCATCTTCCACTAGACTAGGTTGCTAAAAACCCCATCTAATCTGGCCTGATCTAACACTTTCAGGGATGGGGCATCCACATCTGAGGAACCAGTGCCTCACAACCACCACAGAAAATAATTTCTTCCTTATATCTAATCAAGACCTATCCTGTTTCAGTGCAAAGCCATTACCCCTTGTCTTATCACTACACACCCTGAACAAGTGTCCCATTCCATCTATCCTGTAAAGTTACTATAGGAATTGGAAGGCTGAGCTAAGGTCTATCCAGAATCTTCTCTTCTGTGGTCTAAATCCTAGCTCTCTCAGCCTGTCCTAGGGGAAGTGTTGCAGCGCCCTCATCACCTTCATGGCCCTCCTCTGGAACTGCTAAAGAAGGTCTGTGTCTCTCTTATGCTGATGACCCCAGAGCTGAACACAGGAGCTCAGATGAGGTCTCACAACCTAACTCAGGATATCTATATGTATGCATCACAGTAGTTACAGATAATTTCTGAATTTCAGATGGTCTTACTCAGAAGTTTCTACTGCATAGGTATACATAAGACTAAAACCCATAGCAATCTCAACTAGCAACTAGTTCATTCTTCACATGGAATTCAGATAGTAAAATTATGAGTTCTGACAAAAAAGGGGCAAGTTTTTGAAAATACCTATATAGAACAACTGAAAAAACTAGCTTACCTTACCTTACCTTAGTGAGTTACCTTACAGGCCTGCTTGTTCATTTTTTTAAGTACCTGCACAAGACTGAAAATAGACTTTCTACATAAACACAATACAAAGAGCTCTACACAGTTAAGTTTTGTTATTTAGAAAGAAATAAGACTGGTGAGAACACGTTGTATACCAATCAGAATGAAAACATATGGCCATTTTGGCATAAACAAAGGCTACGAATTCTTTGTAAGTATATCCAAATGGAGTACTGTGAATGTCAAGTCAAAATTATGCATTTATCTTACCTGAGATTCTGCCATACTGAAAGAAAAAAAATTAATTTTCAGCAAGTTGGGTTTTCATGACAAGAAAAGAAATATAACCCTACACTTCAAAAAATTATTTTTTTTGTAAGAAAAGTAAAACAGATGCATTATATGCATGAAATAAAATGTCTTGATTTGGTAAAAAACAAGTCGAGAGTATGACTTTGGTTTAAAAAGCAATAATGGAAGAATAAACAACAGAAACTGAAGACCATCTCAGCTCACTTAATTCACAGACTTTTCATGGTCTCAGAAGAAAATCACTTCCTTACTCCTTGCATACATTTTTAATTAAGAATTTTTTTTAGTGTTCTATGCATTGTTCCAAACTCAGTACACGAGTATCAGATGATCGTTTTTAATAACATTTTGGCTTAAATGAAGGCTTTCACACTTAAATATGTCAATTTTATGATCTCTACGAAAAGATCATAAACTATCAAATTACTCCAAGTAATGGTGCACCACTCCTAAACAACTTATCTGCAAATGATAAACAATTTGACTTCACAAACATTTGTATAAAAATGGTATCAAGATATGGACTATCTCCTACACACAAACAATGGAAAAGTCCTGAAAGGCCAAATAAAGGTTGTTCTTCATTCCAGGACATTTTAACTGTGTCTGGGATCCACTATAGACCATCAAAGTTTAAACACTCTCCCCACTATATTCTTATACCCAATGCAAAATGTTAGTCTGGATTTATGGACTGCTACAGAAATTTAAAAACTGGTTGGATAGTCAAGCCCAGAGGGTTAATGATAAATTTTACCTGGAGGCCAGAACCGAGCACTAAAGGGATGTATATTAGGACCTGACCTCTCTAACACTCCCAGCTATGACCTGGAGGAGGACAGAGAGTATTCTGTCACTGAGTCAGCAGGTGACACCAAACTGGAGAGGGTTCCATAGATATGCTGGAGGATGGGGGTGCTGGTCAGAGTGACCTAGACAGAGCAATGGTCAAGCACAAACTGTGGGGGCAAAGCCCAAGTCCTGCAGCTGGGAAAGAACAACTCCTTGTGTCATTACAAGGTGTGGGTGGAGTGCCTGGGGAGCAGCTATTACGGAAAAGACCTGTCTTAGCAAACCGAGCCGAAATAAACCTGCAGTGCATCCTTGCAGCAAAGGCAGCCAGCACCATCCTAGGCTATACGGAGCCAGTAGACCAGAGAAGTGATTATATCCCTTCAGCACTTTATCCCAGTACTTGCTAGCTGGCTTTTAGAACAGCACATCCTGTTTTGCTGCCTCCTCCTCCACAAGAAAGCCATTGATAAACTGGAATATGATAGTGGAGGGCCACCAAGATGGTCAGGGGACAGAACACATACCCTGTGGCACACAAAGAGAATTTAAGGTGAAGCAAGCAAGGTTGTGACTGGATGTTTGGAAATTTCAACATCTAGGCCACTCAAACACTGGAACAGGTTGCCCAGATAGGTTATGCGGATTCCATCCGTAGAACTTTGCAAGCCCAGACTGTGTAAAGTCTGACTTACAGCTTATCCTGCTTTGAGGAGGGAGTTGGCCTCTCAAAGTCCTTTCTAGGCTGAACCACTATAAGATTCTATAATAATGTTTAAGTTTGAAACTGATCTACACGATCAATCCCAAGATCTAAAGATTTAAGTCATAACAGGCATCAGAAGAGCATTTCTATGTAAATATTATTGCCATTCATTCACTTACGTGGGAATAAATTTTTACACTAGAATTTTTACTGAAAACCACTTTGCACTATGGTTTTGGATTGTCTAGTGACTTGAACAATGCTTGAAATGGCCTAATGTATAATCCGTCAAATAACATCACAAATGTGCAAGCCATCATAGGGCCCCAGAGACTAGTTAGACTTTTGTAAGCATTCAGCTGTGTACCTTAGACATTTTGATTACGATGTTAAAAAGATACGAAAAGAAAAGTGCTCCGAGTCTTTCAATCACAAGGATGTTAAATATCTGTCAGTGCTGGAAACTTGCCTTTGATGACAATATTTCATCATCATGTTGTGTATTACTACTTCACAGAACAGAATACTCAGAAGGGAAATACTTATTCACCGCATCTGCCTTTTTGTAAAATGCAAACACTTCCTTAAAAGATTGGGTTTTTTCATGTGATTTTTTTAATGGCAGAAAGACAAAGCTGTGTCTCTGAAAATACCCAGCCAAATGAGGTTAACAGACTTCTTTTTGTTTTTCTCTGGCTTTGGTGTTTATTTCCTGGTTGTTTTTTTCTTTTTTTGTCAAGACATCTTTTCCATAAACTGTAACTTAAATTTACAGGAGAAACTGTACCTTCTGGAAAAGGAGCAAAGAATTGTGCCTGGTCTTTGGTTACATTCAGACCACTAGATGAAATCCATACTAAACAGGCATTCTGGGAAATCTAAATCCTGACAGAAACAGTAAGTGTATATATATAAATAAAATGTCTAAATTACCTTTATTAACCTTAGCCTGTACTTCAGTCTTCTACCTTCATAGCAATTACCAGAATTAATTTACCTTAATAACTCAAAGTACCCTTTAGTTCTTTGACATATTCTTTTGTCTCCAACAAGTTAGAAAGAAAAGTTTGATTAGAACCAGTCAAAACATTACTTAATAAAATATTACAGCAAGGTATGATTTACTGAGCTGGTTTTGGCTGGGGTAGAGCTAATTTTCTTCATAGTAGCTAGTATGCTTCTGATTTGTGTTCGAAACTGTTGATAATTCAGGTATGTCTTAGCTATTGCGGCACAGTTCTTACACAGAGTCAAGGGCTTTTCTGCTTCTCACCCCACCCCACCTGCAAAGAGGCCAGGGGTGCACAAGGAGCTGCGAGGAGACACAGCTGAGATAGCTGATCCCAAGTGACCACAGAGATATTCCATACTATATGGCATCATGCTCCACATTTAAAGGCAGGGAAAACGAAGGAAAGGAGGAGAAACTCAGAGTTATGGTGTTTGTCTTCCTAAAGACCCATTACATGTGATGGACCCTTGCTTTCCTAGAGAAGGCTGAACACCTGCCTGCCCATGGGAAGTGGTGGATGGATTCTTTGCTTAGCTTTGCTTGTGTGCATGACTTTTGGTTCACCTATTAAAATGCCTTTAGCTCAACCCTTGAACTTTCTCACTTTTACTTTTCCAGTTCTATTCCCCATCCCTTGGAGAGCAGAGTGGGGGAGGTGAATGAGTACCTGCATGGTGCCTAGTTTTCCACTGGAGTTAAACTACAACATTTACAAAATGGCTTCTATTATAAGTTAGCTCTGAATCTGTATGATAGAAATGTATTTGTAGACCTAGGATGAAACTGAAGTACATCAAATTAGACAGCTTAATACCAGAGATATAATTACACATTAAAGAATATAAACTTGGCACAAAACAAAACTCTCAAGAACAGAAAGTAGACCGGAGGGAAAAAACAATTCTATTTACTCTTTTGCCAAAGAGAACTTCAGACACATAAAGGAATCTTGCAGAACAGAAAGTCAGGTTGCTGAAGCAGTTAAACAATGAAGGTCTCCCAATACATTTAGCTTGACCTGATGCACTTCTTGCATCCAGACAATCATTTGTCCTTGTTAACCTACTCATGCAGTTCTTCTGAAAGAAGTAGTCAGCCACCTTCAGCAGCAACCAAGGTTCTTGTATGTATGCATTCAGTCAAGGTTTCTTTAATATTTCTTTATGTTTCATATGTGAAATCAGAACATTTTCCTGAATTACAGCTTTCTTAGCCCGTTAAGGTAGTTTTCCTTAACAGGAAGGAACACTCAGAACCACTTTAACTGCAAAACAGTGAGAAAGTTCTATTCATGTTTCACTATGGTAGGTTGCTACTCTTGGAACGACTGGTTTTATATTTAATTAATTCCTAGGGGGTGGTTTTTTTTTTTTTTAAGATCTTAATGTATGCTTTGGTACTTCTTTAGATGTAGATTTTTGCACCATAGCTGAAATCAATTCAGTGAAAAATACTGTCTAAAATTGATTACATAATTACAGAGAAGCTAAAATTAAACATATTTATTTAGAAAAAAAAAAAATAAAAAAAAGAAAGCAGAACAAATGCAAAAGCACTAAGACCTCCCCCAACAAATACTGAGTTTAGCCTCAACCTGTACTGGCACCCAAAAGACTAACATATATTTCTCCATCTTAAACAACATACTTCTTTGCGTTGAAATATTTTTCAGACATTTGTTCATATTATTATTTTCTCTCTTGCCCAAGCCACATGTTGTAAGAATCTCACAAGTTCCTGAAATACTATTCCAATTTTTCTCTTCTCTCTCTCAAGCATAGACTGCCATTACATTGAAAACTAGTTGCTTTCCCACATACTGTGTAAAGATTTAAAGTTATTTAGATCTCTCTGTATTATTTGATAGAGACTTAAGAATTTGACATTCATATTGGTGCTACATAGAAAGACGGCCCTAAACAATTATTCTGTTTCTCTCAGTGATCTGTATTGTACATATCAGTGCAAAGTGGAAAAAAAAAAAATTGCAGAAAATATTTGGGGTAAAAACAAACCTGAGAAAAAGCTTTTTGTAACCAAAATCTGGCACCTGACACCCAGAACACACCACGACAGAATACAGGGACTTCAAAGAATACATGAACCACCAAAAGATAAAATTCTTACATTCCTATAATCGGGTTTATTTTTCCCTTGAAAAAAACTGTTAATAAACCATGGGTTTAAGCAATGGCTTTTTAAATAAAATCATTCTTCAGTAATAGATATATCCACATTAGAGTTTTAGAATAGTTTTATTTGAAAGAAAACATTAAATTATGAAAATTCTGCACAAGTTTATGATATATGCTATCCAAGGAATTCGATGTACTTTAAAATATTGCTTTGAAGTTGGAATCTGAATGTAAAGTTTAAAAGTCACAATTTACTTCTGAAATATTTACATTGATAGTTTCAGTAAAATTATTTAGATAACTCCCCAAATGTACTTATTTTAAATTCATTTATTCTACTTAAAATCACTACAAGCAAGCACATATTATCACTTAGAGGAAAATACATATAGCAGTACTGTAAAGTTCAATACTTACAAAATACCCACTAAATCAATTGAGATTTTCCTTATTCGTTTAAAATTTATTACTTCCATGTGCAGGTCACATATTTTGAAACTACATAAAGTGTATTTTATAGGAAAAAATTCAAGCTATTGATAAAAACAAGTGAAATTAACGTTATACTTGGAAATTAATCCTCCCCCACCCCGAAACAGAGTTGATTCTATTAAAAGTGATAAATGGAATGGAAATTAAAATTTTAATGAGGTGCTTGTTAATCCATTTGTTCACATCTAATTTGAACTTGGTTAAATTGCTACTTATTATGAATACTATAGATATGATTCCTTCTAAATCTCAAGGGCAAACAAAATGTTAGAGGATTGCTTGTCCCAAGATAGGTCCACAGTATATTATCCAAGCTTCTGAAATTAAGCACTGGAGCTATTTCCTGTGATACATTTCATTTAAGAAAATTAATGACATTTTAAAGCAGTTGGTTAAGTCCTTTGACATGGTAATTGTCCATTCCAGAACAATAGAAGAAATATAACCAAAAGGAGACTGCCTACCTGCCATTGATCATTTCCAAGACTGGAGGGCTTATTTGTACCTATTGCAATTCCCAAAGACTTTATCAAGCTATAACATTTCTCTTAGTAGGATTTGGGGTTATTTTACCTTATTTATTTCTACTTGATATTTGTATAAGAATTTGGTACAGACACATAACAGTGATTTCTTGTGCTTTACTTTATCAATCAGTTAAAAATATATAACCTCACCTAGAAGACAGCACTCAAACTACAATATAGATAGAATATGATTTTTACACAAAACCAACACAAGAGCAATTGCAGTAATGAATAATGTACACTTTTATAATAATTCCATTTAAAAATTATATTAAAAGGAAAATGTTTAGGTCTACAAACGAAGAAATGTCACCATTAAAGTTGCATAGACATGTCTCGAAATGGGGACCCCAGACTTTTCTGCCACCTTATTTATTTAATTGGTTATGTATGAATTCTCAAGTACTTCTCTGTGTTTATTTCTAAACCACAAACTCATTTAAAACAAGTAGCACCCTGTAATCTTTCACTGAACATTACAACTTTGCATTTTTCATATTGTCAGGATATTAACAATAATTGAACATTTGCCTTCAAGAACTTTAGTAAAATTCCGCTGAGTTCAAGTCACAGAGTTTGGAGGTTTTGCTTTATATGTGATAAACTATCTTTTCTCCTTGGACTATATTTTAATTTTCCTAATCTAATTTGCTACACTTCTGAGAATCTCATCATACAGTACACTACATCTATATGATTCATTAAATTGCTCTTATAAAGTTGCTATGTTTCTTGACACTGGAATCCATTTTAAGGTGCTGTTATTATTATTGTTATTATTATTGTTATTATTGTTGGGGTTTTTTGGGGTTTTTTTTTTGGTTGGTTGGTTGGTTGGTCAGTTGGTTGGTTTTTTTCATTTTTGTTTTACCTGAAGAGTTTATGCCCAGCTAAGTTCATGGACATTTAAGTAGTTTATTCAGCTGGCCATACAATATTCAACTCAAAAAGGCTTTTTCTTTTCTTGGCACTTTTGCCACTATATCTTATCAGAAAATAAAACTTTAGGAAGTACCTGCTTCTTTATATAAAAATAATGTATCAAATTATTAAAAACAAAATTTAGCAAAGAACAACCCATAATGATGTGACTACAGTCTGAGAGTTGACCTTTCGGCATTACACATTGTGTTCATTTTCTAAATCTTTAGCTACTTTCTATTCCTTTCTGTTCTCTCCACTTCATATTTTCACATCAGTATCATCTAAAACTTATTCAGAATTCTAAATCTTTCTGTCTAAAGAGTTGAGTAGATGGAAGAGTAACAATATTCTTCTAGAACAAGGTATAATGGCAAGTTGTTAAACCTTCCCCCAAGTTTGAATCCCACTGCCTGCATTTCCTCAAAATACAGACACAACAGTCAATCTGCAAACGCCAAAAAATTCACTGAGTCCAGACTCTATTTGATTTATAAATTTCAACTGTATTCCATGTGTCTAGTAAATATCTAATCCTTCCCATAACTGAGGAGTAAACAACAAAGAAATAGGTAAGAACAGAGTGCCTTCCTCAAAGAAACTCATTCAGCCCATAGCTAGTTTTTGGCTGGCATCTGGACAACATACCAAATTTCAGCAGCTGATGCAAGGTAGATGAATAGCACCGGTGGCAGCAGTTAACACTTTCCATCACTCCTCCACATCGCCATTCCCATTGTGCTTCATGGGAAGTAGTGACTGAAGGCAAACTACAGAGCAATGCAAGTGTGTGGACATGTTGGATACAAATAAGTTCTGAAGGTGATGCACCATGACATAGGTGGAGCATTTGCCTTTCCTTGCTTTTGACTTCTTTGAGCACTTCTGACCAAGAATTACATATTTGGTTTACATTTGTGCATCAACATTAGAACAGAAATCTGATCCATGACCACAGTTACTTCGTAATAACCCACACCGATAATTTATTGTTATTGCTAAGAAGAGATCTCCCTTCCTGCTGATCTGGCGGGTGGGAGAGGATTACTTCAGTACTACTGCAGAGCTAAGATTATCAGCACTACCATTTCTCAGTTCTATGCTATGCTAATATTACTTCCTATCACTTCAGTCAAGCTTACTTGAAAGGATACTGCCTTTCCCAGACAGTAAGAAAGTGCTGGTGCAGTTTAATCTGTGTTTATACTGGAAACCCCTACAAATGCTGCCCATGGCAAACTAACATGCTCCAAGGCTATACTGGTGTTCTACTTCGTGTGGTTATTTTGTTAATAGCTGCCCAAAGCAACTTGAATTCTGTGAAGAGATCTTCAGTGTTAATTTTCTTTTGTATCCATAATCACCAAAATTTCTGCTTTTGCTTATAACAACCTATCAGTAAAATACAATTAATATCTAAAACACTGTGCATGCACAATCTTTCCAATGTGGAAGTGTTTAAGCTGAGAAAGGACAATTACAGTTCACCATAGGTCAAAAGAACATATATTATAGGTGTTCAATATCACTATTCACTTAATACTTCTCAAATACAGTAAATCTCATTGAAGAATATGATAAATATTTATGCTTTCAACAGTGAAAGGTCAAATTATTTTTTCTGCTTTTCATCTCTCAATATTAATGCGTACTCCCAGGGAATATATTTTATGGGAAAAAAAACTAAACAAAAAACCAACAAAACCCAGCACCAATTGAAACTTGTTGAGAAATTACCCTACAGATTCCTTCACCAAACCATGTAAAAATAACTATTTTAACCTTTACAGCAACCATCAGCCATCAACAACTGCAGGAGCAGTAAGTAAAATCTGTCAAAACACTGTATATTAATCACCTTTTAATCCACAGGTACTTATGTATCCTAAGTCATCATTATTGAAAATTATATCAGTCTTTGTAAACATAAGAAATTCTAGCTTCATTTTCATGTTCATCTGCTGAAAATTAGCCCTATCAAATGCCACCCTTGGTAAAATTACACATTGTGTTCATTTTCTAAATCTTTAGCTACTTTCTATTCCTTTCTGTTCTCTCCACTTCATATTTTCACATCAGTATCATCTAAAACTTATTCAGAATTCTAAATCTTTCTGTCTAAAGAGAATTATATCAGTCTTTGTAAACATAAGAAATTCTAGCTTCATTTTCACGTTCATCTGCTGAAAATTAGCCCTATCAAATTCCACCCTTGGTAAAAGATACCAAGATTTACAAAAATCAGCAATGAATGATGTGAACAGCACAGTTATGAAGAAGATGTGTTGAGAAAATTCTCTCCAGTGAAAAAAGAATTTGGCAGTTAGATGCAGAAGATGATAATTCAATGGAAATATATACAAAGTCTATTTTTAGCACACTTTCTGTTCTTAATAACAATGTTTTAGCAGGAGATCAAAATCTAAATTATGTAAATGGCACCAACACATACCTGAGAATTTTGCTACTAGACATAGGTTATAAAGATAGAGTCGGGGGACCAGGCTCAAGTGCATTTCAGTCTCCAGGGTGGGGACTCTGAGTTGCAACCAGGATGCCATGTTTTCATATAGAATTTCACACATTTTCATATAGAATTTTAACACCTTCCCATTAGACTGGAAAGATAAAGAAAAGGATAGATAGATAGATAGATAGATAGATAGATAGATAGATAGATAGATAGATAGATAGATAGATACATAGATACATAGATACATAGATCGATAGATAGTACTTTAGGAAATACTTCAGGGCTTTTCTCTCTCTCTGGCCATCAATTCAGAAAATGTAAAAAGACAAAATCCAAAAGGTGCTGGATGTATTAGCCAGAAGTGGGGAGGAAGAGCACAAGTATGTGGGGCAGTATTTTTGCATGAGTAATAATGAGTACGTCTTCTGCCTTCAGATGTTAGGTGCCAGATACCAAGAATAGAGACTGATTTTCATAGAAAAGGATTGTTGGGTAGGAAGACCTGGCAAAAGATGATATTAAAGCCACGGGAGAAATTGAACTAGGGACAAGTTTTGACTTGCCCAACCTCAGTCACTGAAGTAGCCAGAGGGCAAGGCTTATCAGCCTTTGTTAGTTTTAATGGCCCTCTAGCAGGAAAAAAAGGCTGCTCCTGGGTGGACCCCGAAACTCCCAAATCTTATCATTTCAATGGGAAGCTGAAAAACCAGTTTTTAGGAGTTTAATATGTAACATCTATGGTAATACAAAGACTCTCATAGGCTATATGCAAATAATGTAGAGTTTGCATCTTGTATTGGATTGGTTGGTGGAAATTAGAATGTTCATGAGGGAACCTATTTTATGTTATTGGAAGCAACACATTGTATCCCTTTTCTATCTTCTCTTATTTCCGTCTGTAACTCCCCCTGCTCTGCCACGGAGCTGCGCCTGGCGGCCTCGTGGCAGGGTTCTCTCCCTTCCTACCCTCTTCCCAAATAAACCCGCATGCTCCGAAACTGAATGGCAGAGAGAGCTGATTCAAACTGTCCGCAGAGGTATCCCACAGCAGAAGGAACCCCCTGATTTCTTCTTTCAAAGGATTATTTCTTTTAGTCAAGCACAGTAATCACTCTAAGACGCCCAACAATCACAGCACGTAAAAGCCCTGTATTTGCTGATGTGCATAGTCAGGGATACCAGCTCCATTGGCCCAAGACTTCAGATTATATTACGGAAAGCAAACACATACAAGTTTACCAGATCTCAATGTATTTGAGAGGCAGCAAAAACACACATAGTACTTTGTTTTACTTGCCATGCAATTACACATAATTTATAATCAGTGCTTTCGTCTCATGTCTAAATGGGGCACAGAGGAATTACGAGGACATGGTTGACTCTAACCTGCAACAGAATATTAAGTGAAGTGAATAAAAACATGAATTCAGAGGCACCTATTGAAATTAATAGCTAGTTGGGTGTTTTTCTCAAAATCAAAAAGGATAAACTCTGTAGGAGGGGGCACATGGAAAATACATAGCAGATCAAACCAATCAAAGATGTGCTGCCTTAAAAAACCCCACTATGCTCATGCTCTAGTAAAGGTTCCAGAAAGTCCTTGTACTGTAGCAGCCACCATGTGCCCACTGAACAGTATTGATTTTCATTTTCCTGAACTTTTAGCCCGATAAGCAAGCTGCTCTGTACTGCTGCGTAGAAGGGAAAGACAGCAAGCCATGCTTTAAGCTAACTATGAAATTACACCCTGAAATTGTTTTCCTTATTGCCTCAGAAAAGTGTCCTGCTGTTTACAGCAGACCCACGTCTGCAGATGAGGAAAAAGAAACCAAGCACCTGACACAAATATTTTGTGCTAGACATCACTATTCCACACTTACATGACTGTTAAATTGGAAAGAGATGGAACCAGCTCAGACCCTAGATAAAGCACAAGACCACCATAATGAAGGATCATAGTTCATGCAGGACCACAAATCAGGTCCATCATGACATGGAACACTGAGACAGAATTGCACTTGAGTGTAATTAAGGACAAAAAGGATGATTAAGATTAGTAATTGTGTCCCATTAAATAAGAACTGACAGACAGGCCTTGCAGCAAATGCCTGGCATTTGAAGCTGGCAGCTTGCAGTTCACTTGGAAGGAGCACAGAGTGGATGTGAGAAGTTAATGAGTCCAAACAGGAAAAGGCAAAATTGCAAAGAAAAACTGCAACAATAGCTGAAAGAGGGATTGACAACCATGACTGTTACCTCTTGAAATACTTTTGTTAAAACCCATAGTATAAGAAAGTAATGCATCATACGTAGAATCACAGAACATGCTGAGTTGGAAGGACCCACAAGGATCATTGAGTCCAACTCCTGGGCCTGCACAGGACAGCCCCAAGAGTCACACGATGTGTGCGAGAGCACTGTCCAAACACTTCCTGAACTCTGTCAGGCTTTATGCTGTGACCACTTCCCTGGGGAGCCTCTTTCAGTGTTTAATAATCTTCTGAGTGAAAAACCCTTTCCTGATACCTAACCTAAGCCTCCTCTCAACTCAAATTAATGCTGTTTCCTTGAGTACTGTCACTGGTCACAAGAGTGAAGAGATCAGTTTTTTCATTCTTTTGAAACCTTTTTTTCCCAACTTAGGGCATTTATTCAAGGGCAGCTCTCCCAAAATGTGTCACTCTGGCCCTTGTCCTCCTGTCCCTGTTGTTCTCAGAAACTGTTGGTGGCAAGTCAATTCACACCTCTGTAATTTTTACTTTAGAATTTTAAGGGTGGTTGTTTTTTGCTTTGGCGTTTTTTTGTTTTGTTGCTTTGCTTTTTTTTGTTTGTTTGTTTTGGGGTTTTTTGGGGTTTTTTTGGGGGGGTTGGTTTTTTGTTTGGTTTTTTGGGTTTTTTAATGAGGTTTCTTGGGCTTGTTTTGGTCTTTATTATCTTTCCATCAAGAGTCACATGATCTGGACTTTTCTTTCTACATGTTCCGTTCTATATTTCTGGCACGTATGATAGACAAGAAAGCGGGTCTGCCTCAAATAACACATTATAATGTGCAGGTTTTGAGCGGGTTTGAGATCAGAGCTAAATAAAATCAAGTCACTTGTGGCCACGACAGAAATCTAAAGGGACAACACAAAGGCTTGGTCCAGAACTTTATATACTTAGGAATAATTGGATGTATGGGATCAACAAGACAAATCAGGATGATGATTTCTGGAAGACAAGGTAGATAAAGAAGCATCACTGGAGCAACTGTAGTGCATTGAAATACGAATTTGTCATATGAAATTCAAACCTGACTGAGGTAAAATGCAAACAGCATATTTGGAAACAGAAAGAAACATGAGAAACTTATGCCAAACTGCATCAATAAACAAGCAGCTTACATGGGGACAGCTTCCTTTCAGAGCAGATTCTGGAAAACTGCTTTGCAAGAACAGAGTCTAAAACCTGATGAAGGAAATGGATTCTTCATTCCTCCAGTCTTTTTTATTTTTAGAAGTTAAATGCCAGGATTTTCTAACTTTAACACATTAACAGAGTGGCAATTAAAAAAATACATTCTTTATTGTGACTTCTAAGAAAAGGCTTAATAAATCTCAGTTTGGCCTGACCACCACTCCCCAATGATGTTTCACACCAAACCATCTTACAGTTCTTAATATCAGAGAATAGTCTACAGTATCTAAAAGGCGATATAGCGACTGATCAAACTGCTAATGAAGCCTAATGAATTAATTACCTGCCCAAATAATAAACACATGTGGGAATTAATGTCTGTACAAAGTTTGAAAACAAAACACAGCTACTCTCCCTCAAGAGTTATCATGCTTGACACTGGCATTACAAAAAAACCAAAAAAACCCAAAAAACAAAAACCCAAACAAAAAAACCAAACAAAAAAAAAAAAGTGGGAAAAGAGCTAATTATCAGGAAATATCTGTCTCCCAAATTAATGCTATAAAATCAGATGTGTCTGTAACAATGATGGCAACCTACATCTGATGTTATAAGTGTAAAGCTTATACCTGAAGTTGTTCAGCAGCAAATCACTTCAGCATTCAGGAGTTACTTCCACATTGCTGTTACAGAGGAATACCACTTCGGTACACGCATGACCTACTCCTTCCCTCTGTTGCACCGTCACTGCAAATCCTTGAAATAACATCAAAACCAAAATCATAGGTCCATACCAATGCACCCAAAATATTTCCTAACATTTCACTTGGCCTCCAGGAAATCATAAATTTGACTATGAAGGTGCATTCACATGCACTGATAAGTAAGTGTAAGCAAATAAGTGTACAGAGAAGGCCAATGGAAAGTGATTAGAGTCAGCAACATGGATATGTAAAGAAAAATATTTCAAAAATTAAAAATACACAATTTCACTTCAGAGGATTAAGTGACATCACAGACAGACACTGGGATACTAATAATTACACATAATATTTATGTAACTGATATTTATAATTATTAAAGAATTAATTTTAAATTAATATTACAAGGAGTAACAATAATAATTACAATTTTTAAAAATTAAAGACAAGACTGTAGTTGAGTATCATGAAACACTACTTGGCCATGAGAACAGCAAGGCAGCCCAAAAGCATCCCAGAGGCCATAGTGGAATCTCCATCATTTAGGATATTTAAAACCAAACTGGACAAAATGTTGGAAAATGTTCTGTAGGGAATAGTCCTGAATTTGTAAGGAGACAGACTGGATGACCTAACAGATCTTTTTCCATCTGTAATGTCTATTACTCTGCAATTGTCTCATGTCCTCAATCCACACATTAAGCAATCCCCACATAGCTACAGTGCCATTTGGTTTCATTCCAAAGCTCCCACTCTTTCTTTACTCATCATTTAAGACTAGCAGAGCAGATGTTACTTAGGAATGAAAACGTCCATAGCAAGATCAACAACGAGGAATAAAATATAATTCTGAGGCCCAACAATGTAATTTCTCTCACACCAGCAGTTCTCAAGCTGTGTTAGTGCATACAACATAAAAGGGTATCATTAAGGGAATATAAATAGCTCAAAATGGTATGCAGCTCACCTCAATGTTCTGCTTTTTTAGTATGACTTGGATTTGTGAAATCAGCATTGTTAAATACTGTTGCAACTATTGTGCGTCTCAGAAACTGATGAAAAATAGTTCTGTAAAATCCCAACCCTGTTCTGTCAGGCTCTACGTTGATGATGGTTTCTTTCAGCTACCAAAGTAATTTAAGCAGTATCTACCTCTGTCTTATTCTCATCGCTCAATCTGATTCCAGGCTGCTTACAAGTCTTATTTACATACTGTAGACAGCAGCAGGAAGAGGGAGTATATTCATTATTACTGACTTTCCCCTTGAAGTCCTTTTCTATAGCTCCACAATCTGTAGTATTACTTAAATTGGGAAAAATCAGGAAGAGCATTCTTTGATCAGGGGTGGCTATTCTGTTTTCATAATGGCAAAACACATCAGGTTTCATATTCACAGATGAATGTGTTTCTGAGCATGAGTTTACAAAGTGTGAAAAAGACTCACACGTTTCTATCCCTGAACACACAGAGGAAGGTTTACAGCAGTGAGATAACCAGGAAAGTCACAGCTTCCTTTTTACCAGAGGTGGTACTTTAAATGTTTGTGTTTAAGGACCCTGTTAGTCCCATGATAGCTCTGTTTTGTTGTTCATCGTAAGGAACACGCCTTATGTAGAGCATCTAAAAGTAAGAATTTTACTTGTTTTGAACTGCATCTTAAAAACTGATCAAATATACAGATTTGATTGGTTTCAATTTTCTAAATATGAAGCCTTTACTTTGGAAAATTTTCAAAATACTCAAGTACTATGCAATCAAATAATAACTTTCTGGTGTCTTTGTAAAGCACATTAAAAATATTTGAAGGGCTTTACTTTTTATAGCAATGTTAACATGATTTTTACATTGTTTTCCACTTTGCTTCCTTTTATACTCACAGAGGGAGAATGAATACATTAGCATAGCCAACTTGAATTCTTTCCTGGCATAGTGTATGGAAGTTTGCACATGGCACAGGTACTTCAACTTGTTTACATAATGTAATTATGGACTTACATCACTAGATAGGGTGATATTTATACCACTAGAAGTTTATCCATGACCATGCTTATTCCAGAATAAAAATATCTATACATCAACCCATAAAGATATGTAATAGTTATAAATTTAGGATATAATATTTTCCTATATATCCACAGTATCTATTGTAACTGGTCTAAATTGCACATTTTTAAAACAGGGATATTTCCATCAAATCAAAGAATCTCAGAATGGTTTGGGTTGTCATTACGATCTGCTCTAATCACAGAAGAGCAAAGCGAGCCCTCTGTGGATTATGGATAGAATCCTGAGGTTCAAATATTCCTGAAAACAAGATTAAAACCAAATGTGGTTAAATGTTTACACCAAAAAATGATATATTTTATTTAACAGTAAAATGAGAAAGAAAGAAATTAAAGAAATAGAAAAAGGGGGAGGTGGGGGGGGCACAGGACAGGAGGAGTGATAGATTAAGTACAAACCCATCATTACTCTGTGGGTCCCAACAACATCTTGTTGCTTCCCTCCATCTGGTCTTCTTGGTGGTGATGGTCCCCTACCAAAGAGCATATAATCCTATGGATTAATATACATTTGGGCCAGGTGGGAATGCCCGGGTACCTTCCCTGAGGCACTGTCTCTTGCAAGACTTTGGGCCAATTACATCAATTTGCATCACGTGCAGTGCTCTGGTGCAGGGTCTGAGGAACCCTTTGGGGGGCCTTTGATGGGCCATGACACCCCCTCAGCTGCCCCTCACGTGAAAATCCCATAGATGTGGCTTTCCCAGGCCGGTGGGCCCTGCAGCTGAGCCAGTTTGGGTAAGGGAGGATGGGCAGTCACTACCTCTGACCAGAAGCTATGTCACACAGGCAAAATGTGTCCTCCTCTGTCCTGGGTTGGGGGGAGTGTATGCAAACATGGCAACAGATAAGCCTGGGGCTATGGCCACTACCCTGAAGCTGCTGGGTTTGGCTCTTCCAATGCTCTCCCAGCCTGATCCATTATTTTCCAGACCTGAGATGCTTTGAACAATAGCATCATGTTTTCTTATCTCAAATAGCCTTGGGTGGTTTAACTCACAGTTCAGGGTTTCAGTCAGAAGGCCCATTCAGGGTGGGCTTCCATGGTGCAACTTCATCATACAATTTTGCTATAATAGGCAAAAGTCTTTCACAAAAATCTTTAAGCCATAAACCGCAACATTTCAGTCTCTGACAGCTGGAAGGGCCCTTCAAGATGACGTAGCCCCAAATCCCCTTCCATGGGCAATGACAACTTCCACTAGACTAGGCTGCTCCAAGCCCTGTCCAGCCTGGAGTTGACACTGCCAGGGATGGGGCATCCACAACTTCTCTGGGCAACCTGTGCCAGTGCCTCACCACCACCAACACAGCAGAGAATTTCTTCCTAACATCCAATCTAAACTTACTCTCATCTTAAGACACATTTTTTCATTGCTATTATAAATTAATGCTACATACCCTTCTCATCCAGTGCAAAGCAAAACCAAAACCTTCTATTTTTTAAACAGTATCACACATTTAACTACATAGCTAAAATATTAAATTTAATTACACATGTAGTATTTATATCTAAGGAAAATGGATAAAAATATTTTCTACTTCCCCTTGGAAGCTTAAAAAAATACCATTTAAAATATATATTAGAAATATGAGATGTGTGACAAGTGAAAAAATCATGAACAAAATCTCAAGTTCATATTAAAAAATTTACAAAAGAGGTACACAATGAGGTTATGTCTAGTACCATGTTTGAAATAGAGAAACACTAGAACTCCTAAAATAAATCTTGTGATTGTCTTAAAAGAAAAGCAATACAGGAAGGAAAGCTATTATAATCTGCACCAAAAAAAAATTTTACTAAACCCAATTTTTACAAAAATACAAAATAGACTAATACTGAATAAAAATGAAAGCCCAAAATTAACTACTTAGTTTACCTTTTCTATTTACCACCTGTGAAGGCTAAAAGAAAGCAAAATAACTGGGATGTTATCTTGGTTTTTTAACAGCACTTATTACAAATTACTGCATGCTGTTAATTATGTGCTCCAGGATACATTCTGCAAGCAGCACTGTGCAATATGGCAATCATGGATTACAAAAGATGTGGAAAACAAGCAAAAAAAATTAACTAGTCACAACCTACAGCAACATGTAACAGAAAATCTGCAGCTTTGCATGCATACGATTAAATACTTCTTGAAAATTCTTATTTTTAGCATATCAGGAATAACAACAAATGTTGCTGTGCTAAAACCAAACATTATAAAAAATAAACTAGCCATATCTTGTTTTGACACTAAAGAATAAAAATGTAGTGTTGTATAATACCCTATTTTCCACACTTGGTTTTGCGCCATAGAAAGAAACACAATCTCTGATAGTATCTCATTGATAAATCCTGAATTCCAATTATAAATCACAGAAATTATATATACATAGACGATGGTAAATATATATATGTTATTTATGTAAGTTAAGTGGCAAATTTAAAATGTATTTAAAGTTTAAACTAAATTTTTAAATCTAAGTTTTCAAACTACTTGTCCTTTAAATAAAGGGACCTAAAAGAATGTTTGATTTTTAATTTTTTTCAGAATTTTTTACATTTTAAGTTTTTCTAGACTTCAGAGCTGAAATTGACAGTTTGCTTATGTGGGGTATTGCCTTCATAAATTCATCACCCCACCAGGATAGCTGGCAAAGCTACCTCCTATAATTCTAGAAAATGGTCTCAGTGTAGAAATATCAGACATGCTCAAGAGTGATACACTACTTGTCAGTTCAGCTAAATTTTACACAACACACAGCTAGAGCTAAAGAAAACTCTAACAGATGATACGGCATTTGGATAGCACACTCTGTCTAGTAATTTATAAGCACAATAAAAAATGCTTCAGATGGAGAACAATTTGCCTATTTATAGTATTTCAGTTAGTTTTCTACATTGCTGTGTTTTTCGCTCTTCATTTTGACTGTTTTATTTGAGGAAACCACATTACAATCAAATGAGGTAGAGAAAAGCATTGGTAGCTTCATGCAAATGTAAGTCAAGACCTTTCTTCTTTTGTTTTCTTTAGAAGACTTTTCTAAAAACACCCATTTATCCCACGTTCACATTTTGCTTTATGCTCCTATAAACATTGTTGAGAAGCTGCAAGACCTGGCTGACTATCGACTCTTGCTTCCTCCATGAGGAGGAAGTGGTTGTTTGAAAAAATGCTGCTTCTTGCAGCTGACAGCTGCTTCTTCTTCCAAGGTTCAGATGGCTGCCACTCATCTCTACTGAGACTGAATCCTTTTCAGGAGAATGAAGACCCTCCCAAGGAGGACAGGAGAATTTTTCTCTTTCCCAGCATAGAAGAATGAGGGAGGATGAAGATGAAGCACTTTTCACTGACACCAGTACTTAGCACCAGCTTCTTTTCCTTTATTCCACACTCCTGTCCTTCATACCTTTTGATGCACTGTGAACTTACAGACCAGGTTTCACCTCTTTCAGTAAGGTGGCCATTTTTGTATACTTATCCACAGGAAATAAGGAAAAGGGTTCACTACACCATGTGAATGCCCTGATAAGTGCAGACATGCTCAGATTGTAAATGAAGCATGAAGCAAGTGTCCTGCTTTCTGCCTGCAGAAAAAGACATACTAAAGGAGCTAAAAGGATGCTGGAGTGGTCACCTTACATTTTTGATCAAACCTTTTACCTCTAAAAAGATAAACCAGATATGATTAACTATACTGGTAGTCTATACATCCACCAACTGCATACAAGTCAAAATATGAGGGGCAGAGTCATAGTAGCATCATTTTTAGCTGGTTACTCTTTTTTGTTGACTTGAACAGCAGTAACTAAAATGAACTTGTCTGTCAGAGACAACACAGATGAACAAAATCCATTATCAAACTAAACTAACAAACTCTAGTTAAAAGTAAGAATTCCCTAGAAAAGTATTACAGTTGCTCCAAAATAAATCAAAATGCATTATACATTTAATTGATGTTTCTTCCTTGTGTGAAAAGGAGAAATTCCAACAAAATAAAATCTTTCCAAAAAGTCAACTGCAACTCCAAGGGCACATTGAGGCCATGCAATGCAATGCTCACATTAGAGACAACCAAATCAACACTACATCATCAGCTGATATATTTACATGCCATATTAAAATAATATACAGAAGCAGTAGTTTCACTCCTAGTAACTTCATTAGTAGCACAGTGTGAACAGGCTTTCATTGCAAGGTGAAGATATGCTTTTAAAATCCCCTTGCAGCCCCTATTTTCTGTATCTTACTCCCATTAGCTAAGTGAGTGCCATACCTACAGAACATCACTCTGAGTAGCTAAGAAATGAAAGACAGGTCTTCTGTCACAGTATGGTTCATGTTTCATGTCTATTGTGCTCTTCCTTTACCTTCCTTGCTAATTATTTTGCTCTTTCTCACATTGGTAAGAGGTCAAATTGTAGATTTAGAGAACGTAAGTCTATGAAAAACATCATGACCATCTATGCTGACTTCCGGAATAATGTAAACAGAATATTATTATGCCAAATTCAATCTATAAAATCCTACTACAAGCGACATTTTATTGCACTAAATTACTTCCAATTCCAATTTTAAAGAAAGGACTTCAGACTCTAAAGAGCCCATCATATTCCTAAACCATTTGTTCCATTGGTTAAGTACCCTGAGTATAAAATTCTTACCTAAAGCTGCCTAGCTTCACCTAACATGCATCAAACTGCTCAGACTTCTACCAGATGGAAGACCCTACCCCAGAAACCTCCTCTAGGTTGCTGTAAGTTTTTATTAACTCCCTTTGTAAACTTTAGTTAAATTAGCATTCCAAGTTATCTCAGCCATGGTGATAATATTAATCCAATTTAGAAAATATTGTGGAGAATCAGTAAACCCAAGCTTATGGAGAAACTTATGGGCAAAACATCCACATTGAACACAGAAGCAGAAAGACAGAACAACAAGCAACCATAAAGCTGGAAAAATTATCTTACATTAGTTATCTATTACAGTTTCAAAAATATATCATTGGACTGAGCAACTTCAAAATACTATTCTTTCAAAATACTCAGCTGTTTGAAGTAAAACTGTATTTTGATCATTTAGATAATTTCTACAGACCTGAAATATTCTTACTCACAAATTAATTGAAAACAAAAGAATAATTTAAAAAGTCATTCAAAATTTTAGCATTTACCGTGATTTAATATACTCATTCGTTCATAGTCTTTCAACATTATTTCATCACTCCTTTCCTCCTAATTGTCATAATAAGCATGCCTCTGTAAGTTAATATGTACTGAAATAAAAACAACTAAACACAATGAAAATGTTTAAAATGTAGCCCCAAGGAACAGCTGAGGAAAAGGGCAAGGTTTCTTACTTTTATTAGACATTTAGCCTGAACTACAGGTTAAAGGTTCTGTAACACACTAACAATGTGGTTTCCTTTAGGGTATAGCTTTTTGGATGGTTACCAAGATAAATTTTAGCTCCTTGTACAATTCTAACCCTGTTTGCTATACAAACTTCTTTGCCTCATTCAACTCCTTCCCTAAACTCATGACTGCCACCAAGACTGGAAGAAGTCAAATTATTTTTCTAACTCACAGTGAAAATACAGTATTTATCATTTTCTACAGCTTCAGCCTTTTCCCCATGTGAACAGGATTTTGTCTCCCTTGCAAAATACCAACAGAGTTTCAAGTATGTAATGCATAACTATTATATCAATATTTTAAAACGTAAGGTCCTATATCACATTGGATTTTATAAATTTCCTACAAGTGAGCTAAAACAGTATCATCTTTGACCAAACCACATTTCACATGAAACTAATAACTATACAGAGTTAGGCTTGAAGACTAGATGACTGAAAAAATGCTGAAACCTTACAATGATCAACTGAAAAAATATACCCAAAAAGGTATGGAACCAGAAAACTATCTTCTGGAACAAAATAAAAATGTTATCAGGATAAAAACATAAAAGTGAAGTGACCTAGCCAATTGTAACCAATGTAAAAGATGACACACTGTTCAGTGAGAGGACTTTTTCTGAAGTGTTACATTAGTCACAATAAAGTAGGCAATTTGAGAGAAGTCTGAATGGACAAAAATCTGGAACTTTAACAAGAAAATTCACATTGATGAGAACTTCTTATTCCTAGAAACTCTGAATCAAATATAAGTCTTAAACTTAATTTTTTTTTTCCCCAAATGAGGACAGTTAATTGCATAATTAAGAATTATAACAGCTGTTCTTGTAAGAAAGAAGAAACAGTAATTAAAGATAAAAGAGACACAAGATCTCAAATGCTGCTTCTCATATGGCATCCCCTCAAGACCCTTCACCATCTTCATGGCCCTCCTTTGGATGCTCTCTAATAGCTTCATGTCTTTTTTATATTATGGTGACCAACACTGTTCCCAGCACTTGAGGTGAGGCCACCCCAGTGCAGAGCAGAGCAGGACAATCCCTCCCTTGCCCGGCTGGTGATGCTGTGCCTGGTGCCCCCCAGGACACACATGGCCCTCCTGGCTGCCAGGGCACTGCTGACTCAGGTTCAACTTTTCATCAACGAGGATCACCAGCTTCTCTTTCCACAGCACTGCTCTCCAGCATCCCATTCCCCAGTCTGCACGTACATCCAGGGCTGCCCATCCCACCTGCAGAATGCAGCACTTTCCCTTGTTGAACTTGATATGGTTGGTGATTGCCCAGCCCTCTGATTTGTCCAGGTCTTTCTGCAGGCCCCCCCTGGCTTCAAGGGAGTCAACAGCTCCTACCAGTTTTGTATCGTCTGTGAACTTTCTCACTATCCCTTCCAAATCATTTATGAGGATGTTGAAGAGCACAGGGCTGAGGATGGAGCCCTGCAGAACACCACTGGTGACAGGTCCCCAGTCTGATGTCACCCCATTCACTGTAACCCTTTGTGCCTGACCCATGAGCCTGTTGCTCATGGATCCCACGATGCATTTATCCAGCTATGAGCTGGACATTCTGTCCAGAAGGATCCTATCAAAGAGACTGTATCAAAAGCTTTACAGAAATCCAAAAAGTTTACATGAATTGGCTTCCCTTGATCAACAAGGTGGGTTATCTTGTCATAAAAGGAAATCTAGTTTGATAAGCAAGACCTTTTCCTCATGAACCTGGGCTAGCTGTGACCAATGACCGCATTGTCTTTCAGGTGTTGTGCAATACCTGCCAGAAGAACTTTCTCCATAACCCTACCAGGCACTGAAGCGAGTCTTCAGGCTAACAGGCCTGTAGTTTCCAGGGTCATTCTTCTCACCCTTTTCCAAAAACTGGGACAATGTTGACCAGCTTCCAGTCAACTGGGACCTCTCCAGATTCCTAAGACCACTCAAAAATCAAGAGAGGCCTCATGATGACACCAGCCAGCTCTTTAACTATTCTCAAATAAATCCCATCAGGCCCTATAGATTTATAGGGATCAAGCTAGAGCAGCAGATTCCTCAGAATTTCAGCATCAACTGCAAGTTTATCATTCTCACAGTCATGGTACTCCAGCTCTTAGCTCCTCATTGGTGTTGAAGACAGAGGAAAGGAAAGCAATAAACATCTCTACCTTGTCCATATCCCTGTTTTGGAGGTGACCATCCTCATCCTTTAATGGGCCCATGCAACTTCTGCACTGACTTTTGCCAATAATGTATTTTAAAAAAACTATTTTCACTGTCCCCACATTTCCAACCAGTTTCAACTTCAATTGAGCTTTTGGCCACACAAATTTTCTCCCTACGGTGGCAGTCAACATCTCTGTATTTTTCCTATGTCACTTGACCTTGCTCCCACTGGGTTTATACCTTCCTTTTCTGCCTCATCTCCAAAAGAAGATCCCTGCCTTACCAAGCTGGCCTTCTGCCTTGTCTGCTTGACTTCTGACATTTTGCAATTGCCTGTTTCTGTGCCCTTAGGATGGACCTCACCACCTGCAAAAGTAGTTTCCAAGGGGACCTTACCAACTAGTTCCCTGAGCATCTTGAAATTTGCTCCTATCATGTCCATGTTGAAGTTTTGTTTGGCACCTATCCTGCTGTCAACAGAGATTTTAAACTCAACTGCATGATCACTCTGGCCAAGATGACCACCAATCTCTACTTTGCTCAGGAGACCCTCTCTGTTAACAAGTAACAAATCAAGGAGGGCATCTCTCCCAGCTGGCTCTCTTCGTACCTGTACCATGAAGTGGTCATCCAGGTATTTTAGGAATCTTCTGGACCTGATTGGACCAGGGCAGGGGGAGAGTCAGTTGTTCATATAAGCGTATGTCTAACTGCTTGTCATTTTCTTCCTATCAACACTCAAAAGGGCTATCAGAAATTCATGTTTGTTTGCAATAAATTACCTCAAGTAAAATTCCCAAAGTCAGATTGTCTTATATTACCTTAAATTTTAACACAGTGACTTGCGTCTACTAACTTTGAGAATGCAAGTTCCCAAAGATACTAGAGCTGATAAGGTAATCTGTAAAACAGAAGGACCAGGGGATAGAAAAGTAAGAATAATCTCTAGTAATTCCCTGACTGACGGGAGAACAGGGAGACTTAAGATGTTATTCACTTTGACAACAGCCAGCAGGTCATTCAGCACATGCATTCTTCGGAGTAAGTAAGAGCACATGATGCCTTTTGCGTAGCCAACAGAAGCAAAAGGAAGCTGAAGGTACTACAAGCATAGATTTTCAAAAAAACATGAGAAAGATATAAACAAATGCAGTAGGATTCCCTGTATTTCAGAGTGAATATATAAGGATATAGAGTGTACTGGTTTAGAAAGCCCTAAGGAGAGCTAAGGGTCTAAAAGATACCAAAGGAAGAGAAGCTGGATTTTACAGTGCCAGGATGCAGAAGATGTAAGATACTCACTCTGTGCTCCCATCCCCCTCCCCCCCAAAAAAAAAAAAAAGGTGAAAAAAAATTCATTCATTACTTTTGATTGAACAAAGTATTACACTACTCTAACAATAGAGAAATAACATGGAAAATCAGAGGTATGGATTACCTTCTCAAGGTGAGGATGTATGCTTTCATTTCACGGTACTATGGCCAGCAAGGATGGGCAGACAATGGGTACCACTCCCCTTCCTGCAGCTGCCGCTGTAGGTAATCAGGAATGCAGGACACCTGGGACCAAGCATGACACCATGAGAAGTCTGCTTTCACATCCTTGTTCCCAAGAATGCTCAACTCTGCAAGATCCCCTCCTACACTCTCTCAGATTTCACTATAAAAATGACAGAAAGTTATCTTTGATGATAATTATGGCAGCTTCCTTCAACACTCATTTGCTAATTACTTTTTTCTAATAATTTTGATACTACCGATTCTGCCCTTACTTATTGGCAAGATACTCCTTATAAGACTGTGTTACATTCTTACCTTTTACTGGGGGGGAAAAAGAAAGTATTTTTCCAATAGAATATTTTAACAAACTAATTAGTATGAATTTGAAAGCTATTAACTTGTTGAAAAAGCTATTAACATATTTTCATTATGCTATCTTGCAAATTAAATATCTATGAGACTCCAGAATCAGGTCTTTATTCTGAGAGGAAATGTCTCTGCTAGGGAGATTATTTTTTTCCTTTCAATTTGAAAAGTAAGGTAACATGACGAATGTGTATATGTTTCCCTCACACATATTTGTAAATGATGTTCATTGTTCAGTAAATGCTTAAAGACAGCAGACTTTAACCTATTCTAAAATCTAATATTTCAGCTCCCCAAGTAACAAATCCTTGCTTTTTGGCATATTTCTGTGCTCACCTAAGACTGCACTTCTTCTTTTTGTTAAAGCAGGGAAATAATTACACATAAGGACAGCAAGAAAAATGTTTCATTTACTTAAAAAAAAAAAAGTAAATTGTCCTTATTAAAAGTGAGGAAGTGTTTTGCTTAAAAGAGTAAGCCTTATCACAATTCAAAACAAAAGTTTAAAATAGTTCATCCCATATGCCAATCTCAATACTGTGCTTTCATGAACCCTGCAGAAATTCTCCCACCTTTGGACAAGTTGTGAATCTTTGCAGATTATGTTTTCCATATGCTCAGCAGAAAGTTCCTTCCAAAAGCAATTTCTCTTTAAAAAAAAAAAAAAAATCCCTGCTGAGTATTCTCCAAGATGGAGATGAAGGAGCTAATCTAGCCCTTTGTAGTCGCCTCTGTTCCAGGCTGTTACAATGCCAAAGACAAGAAGAGACAGCAAGGGAACATTTCCTTCTGTGCCTTTTGTTCCCTCACTAATTGAGCACTGAGAGTTCACAGATGAGAGAAGCATAAAAGAGGCAAAGAAGACCAAAGACAATTAGGTAGATTAGACAGACAACTGCTACTGGAACAATGATACAAAAGGTCAGAGGGAAAAAGAAACTATCAGAAGGGGAAGAAACTAAGATGAGACTGTTTTAGACCTGTATTTGTCCATGAAGGACAATGAGCAAAATCAGGACACGAAGTAAGGTGGGTTATATGGGTTAAGCAAGATAAAGAAAGGTGTCAGGGAAAGAAAAGCTGTGTTAAATAGATGCTGTCAGCTGAGAGGAGGTAGAAGACAATTCTGTACCAGTATAACACACCCTGCTCAGAAACTGGAACTCAGTCTGAGTTTGCAAACTCAACCATCTACAGCACTCAGCAAAGCATGCGCTTTAACAACCTCTAGAAGTTGGCCCCTGCGCAGATAATTATCATTAGTGCTCTCTCAAATTAAGTACCAGATGTTTGTATTATCACAATGAGCTATGTGAAGATCAATATAATTCCACATCATGGATTTTTTTTTAGTTGGCTTCACTTTAAAACTTAGCAGTCTATATTGATAAAACTACAATTTTTCTGAGGGATCGTTTTCTAACTGGATAATATTATTTCCCAAATTACTTTTAGCCCTTCCTTCAAATCATAAGTCACTGCTAGAAAAGTACTGGTATTACATCTAAAACTGACAGAGTTGAAATGGCACCACCAGTAATGGGGAAAATAGTGTTTAAAGATCTTTTTAGTGCTTTGCAGAAAATATCATCATCACTGCCCCAAGCCAATAAATAATCCTATTGTTGGCTAAAACATATACTGAATTTGTCCTTCAACAGAAAAATAAAATTTTGTTGAATAAATGTGAGATATCAAGATCCCACTGATCATACATAATGAGGTGAAAAACCAATCTATTTAACTCCTTTACCAAATACAAAGTCATTTAAGAAAAATATCCTTAACAGTAAGCCAATTTAAACAAGAAATCCATATCGTAAAAGCTATCTTTGTATTTATCATGTTTTCCTTGTCTAGATAATAAAAAAGATAAGGAGACGTATTTTGATCGCTGTGGTTCCATTTTTTTCCATTCAATTCTTTCTCTTTTTTTCGTTGTTGGGAGGGTCATAAAAGCACATACCTTCTTCATTAGTTGCATGCAACCCTAAACTGAAGATTTACAGGGAAGTTTAGACTTTAATGTTGATCTTTTTATTATCACCAAATATAATGTAGACACACTGTACTGCCCCTGCTCTTGTGAAAACCTACACAAAGTAGGGGACACCTCTATAAAGTGCTGCTAAAGAATGACAAGAATTCAAAATGAAAATTTTAAAATGGAAAGGATAAATATTAAATGATGGTCTCCCCAAAATGAACAAGATCCAAATAAGAAAAATTGTAGGCCTTCCTTATCTCTAGCTGTTGTTCTGAAGAATCTTAGAACTAATTTTAGAGAAATGTTGAGTGCAAAGCACAGAAAGCATATTTGTTGCATTAATACGTACCATTTTACACAGTTACTTTTTGGATGAAAACTGCATTTTACAGTGATGCAAAGAACTGCAAAGCTGAAAAGAGGGATTATAAAACAGAAAGGGTAGTCTTCAGTTTAAGAAATATTTCTATTGCTCTCCGAGGAGATTTATTTCATCCACCATATAGCATGTGTCAAGAGTTATGCTGATCCTTCACCAGGAGCTAAGTACCCTGATAGTTTTTACATTACCATCCACCACAATAGGAATCCTTGACATTGGTTATAAGTGTCAGATGCAGCCTTCATTAATTGTCATCATCTTTAAGACATAAAAGAAACCCTCTCTTCTTGAATGTTATTACACAAAAAGTGTACATGTTATCTATATACAGCAAGTGCAAAAATGTTTTGTATTGTAATAATAATCATTTAGAATATATGGGATAAAAAGTGTACTATTGTTAAACTGTCAGTCAAAACCCTTGTTATACAAGGATAGAACATCACATCCATCTATAACAGCCTTTTCTGTCAGTCAAATGTGTTGTTCTATACAAATCTAGCATCAATTTGATTTTTAAATTGGCAGAGGCTCTAAAACATTATACTGATGTGATACCAATGTGATCTAAGTTGCTGTTGATATCAGAATACAACACAGGTTTCCTCTCAAATCTAGTTCTGCTTCTGCTTTTAGACATATGCAGAATATAGATGATTTTGCATATGTAAGTACATGAACAGTCAATTTAATTTTTTTCTTTTGTTATGTTTCAAAGAAATGTTTGGTGATAATCACTAATTTTAAATAAGCCATAATTGCAAAGTCTATATAAGGGTGATGAAATTATTATTAGTATGGACCCTACAAAACTCAATAAATACTCCTGTTTATCCATCACTGACCTTCATTCAGCATAAGATCTTGGTCCCTTTATCTCAGCTATGCGTTTTATGAAAATTGAGTCAAAAAGCACTGATGTCTTCCAGAATTTTTCTGTGACATTAGCTGCAGAATGAATTGAATGGGGCACACTATTCACTCACAAAAGAATGCAGAGTTGGACTCTGTTCCTTGTCCCACAGTTAAAATGAACACAAATAAAAAGCACAGCAAAATTTAAATTTTATTGTATAAAAAATAAAAAATAATAAGCTCTGGCCCTTTTTAACCTATTCCCATGCACACCCTGATATCTGCCATTTTTCTACTAAGTTACTAATTTTCATACCTGGGTTCAACATAAGCCTGAGAAAGCATATCAAATCAATCTTTCCATAGACCACTAACAAATTTAATCATCCCATTTCTACCATCTTTGAAGTGTGAAAGGTAATAAAAAGCACAGGTTACCAAAAGCAACAATAGGTTGTTGAGTTATATATTTTTTTTCTTTTTTATTTCATACAGGAATCATTAATCTAGAGTGATTTATTAGAATCCTAAAAATTGTTGGGCATATGCAATGCACCAGACTTTTTCCATAGGCATAATCAGTAACTTTTAATATACCTGGCATTCACAACAACTGTATGGAATACTACCTAATGACAAGATTCTAAAATTCTCAAGAGCCCTGGGGGCAAGTTCAAACAAATTGCTATTGAGATGATATCACCAATCACTTTTCCACTTGGGGCAAGTTTAGATGAATTGCTACTGAGATGGTATCAGAAATCTGTTTTCCACTTGTACTATTTCAGTAACACCTACAGTGAAAAAATGAGGGTGCCAATGCCTAAACCATCCCTGTTTTCAGAACACTAAATCTTACAGCTCTTAGTTAAGGCACAAAATGCAAGCTCATGTTTTAGTTTACCAGCCCAGCTACCTTTTTATAGAACTGAGGTAAAATTGCTGGCTACAATAACCCTCAGTATGTCAAACTTAGAACTAAATTATGTACAGAGCTACTCAACAGTAGTTTTCAAAATCAGGCCATAACTCAAAAAAATCCCAATACCTTACTTTTGCTCTTAGCTTCAACACCTTAACTTCCCAGTAAAGGACCTAATATTTCCATGATTCATTTAAAATTTAACACAGAAACTCTCTTATAAGGTCTTACTATTTCATTTATGTCAGAACTGTGAATGTTTAATACAAAAGCAGTTTGTAAGACAATCAAGAGTTAATACGTAAAAATTAATCATGTATAATTAACCCAATTAATATTTACAGCAGTATTTATTTAGGTAGCATGTCAAAGGAGGCTAAAAAACTAGGCAGATTGCATACTGGTACTGTGTACTGTCTCTTCATTCTGAAAAAACTGTGCACAGTGCACTGTATATATTCAATTGTTAGTCTCATTGAATGTGGCTAGTAATGTTGCGTTAACTGCTTGTGTTTATGTGCTTTTTAATTAAAGATTGAGTAGTTTTTAATCCCTATCTCAATTACCATTTGAAATATCTGAACTGGTATTTGAAAGCTGGAGTACAATGAAAAAGTCTCAACAAAGCAGCTACACAATTTATAGAATCATGGAATGGTTGAGGTCTTGTTCAACTCCTCACTCAAAGCAGGTCGTTAAGAGCTGTGTCCAGTTGAGTTTAAATTGCCTCCAGGGATGGAACCTCCATAACCCATTTGGGAAACCTGCTCCAGTATTTGATCATCCTTAAAATATGAGGGACAGAATAAATTACTCACTCATTCCAGAATGCATAGTCATTCTGGAAAAAGAGAAAAAAACCAAACAAAATACTAAATCTTTTTTTTATTATACTGCTTATTCTACTTGGAAAACTGGTCTATAGATAATAGCAAAACTTGGAGTACCTTTTTTCCCAGCTGAAGTTTCCTTCATGAGAGTGCAAGTGCTTGACACTGTAAAAATCCATATGACACAACTCCTGTCTCTGGAAGTTTACAGTACGCCATCAAAGCAGAATTTAGGGCAAAGAACCTCAAGTACATAGAAACACACCTAAAATCTTGGAAATTCAGTTTCCCATGGTTACAAAATAGACCCCTTCATTCTTTTTTATGGATAGCATACATATAAAACTGAAATGAGCTAAGGTTTGTTTTCACTTTCAACTTTCTTTAACAATACCTTATATAGACTAAAATGTAACACTAATAAGATTAACTATTTCTTCTTTAAAGAGTACTGGAGAACTAATCACAAATTACTAAATCCCCAAGGAAATTAATGTTTGAAATTTATATGAAAAAGAAAATTTTGATCCATATATTTTATACACTGGAGTCAAATGTAAGGAAATATATTTGCAAAACCATTCACAAGATTTTTCCAGATACTTTAAATTAAAGAGCTAAAGACGTTACCATCACAGTTTCAGTGGAAATTTGCTACTTTCTATTAGAAGCTAAGAAACACATAAGGACAAAAGTAAAATAATTATATTATCAAAAAAAACAACCAACAAAATAACAAAAAGCCCCAAAACAAACCCCAGGATCTGTTACTTCTCAAATAGTAAAACTGAATTGTGAAATTGAGTTTATGTAATACCTTAATCTGAAAAAAAGAAAAAAAGAAAACAATAAACCAAGTTTAAATGTGTAGGTTACCACATAAACGCTTTTTCTCCTCCAGCGTGTAAATATGAAGATTCATTCTTTCCCCAAATTTATGTTTTCAAAGAAGACTACATCATGGTTGATTTTCAAATGTACAGAGAGAGTCATGGAATACGGTGCACAAATTTCCACACTGACCATCAAATTCTAACCATTATTTTGATTGATAAAAATATCAAATGTCTATACAATGTCAATTTGCCTACTGTACAATTTCTTTCACCAAAAAACCTGTCGTCCCCCCCAAAATACATACATATATATTTATATGTATATATGCCTATATGTATATATAAAACCCCAAAGATTTTTCATCACCAATACACTGTTTTATGTGTCATAAACTATGGAACAGAATCACTTCTCTTGATAGATCTGCATCATCACCAGAGTTTCTACCTGGCTGTATGAGGTAGGTACTATGATTTTTTTCCTCCTTCTGTACTGTCATGATTATGCCAGCAGAATACAGTTAGACATACCAATCTTAAAATTTCAAAGCACAGAACAGATATTAATTTATGTCTGCTACACTAAGAAGCAAGCAGATATTTTACATACCTGGAAATCAAAGAAAGGTGAAGTGCTTTGTCTAAAGGCTCTTGGAAGAAATGAGTAACAAAGCCATAATTAAAATTCAACATCAAGCTTCATGTTAATCCTCTAGACCTAACTGTCTTTTTTCAAAGTGCATGATTTAGAACATCAAAATAATAATCAATTCAGTCCTTTTTCTCAATACACGCTTTAATGATAAAATAAAACACCACATTCAGCTTCTTCCTCTGTATTCACACAATCATCTTTCTTAGGAAACAAACTCATGAAATCAGTTTGGATTACAAAGAACAATTACAAAGAAAGTCAAGTCACACGTAAAATTTAAATTCCACATTCAATTTGGCTTCTACCTCTGTGTACTGAGGGACCCACAGGAAAAAACACACATACGTGCCAGGTATGCTAGTATACCAACTTATACTAGACCAATTTAATTAGTTTGCTTTCAATGCAAAGGTGCAGCACCTCAGCAATTATGAGATCGTTAATACAAGAGAGCATAACAGCACCTTTAGAGATCCTGTCTAACCTGTAGGCACACATACAACTCCCATTAAGACTAATGGGAGTCACATGTGTGTATCCAAGGGAGAAGAGACCCATTAAAACTGATACAACATATCCATTAATCTTCAGGTCACTCTTAAGGTCAAACATTATAAAAATGTTTATGAACAGTACTTGCTAGGTATTCACAGTGGCTACTTCGGTTTTGGTACAGAAATGTGCACAGTTAAGGCCATGGAAAATGTCTCCATTAAAAGCATCACTGTGTTTCAAGTAGTGGCACAGAAATTTGAGAGTGCTTTTCTATAGTCAGAGGGGACATTTTTCTATCATCTCCTGAAGGAATTAGAAGGACAGAAATGACAGGGAAGGTTAGACACAAATGAAAACCTTGGACAAAAGTATGCTTCAGCTTTTCATTTTTCTTCCATCCCCCTCTCTTTCTTCATATTTGAGTCCCTTAGTTGTGGTTTTCTGCTTCAGGAAGAATATTAACAGTAGTGACTAAATGCCCAATCTGTACAGCCTACTACAAAGACACTACAAATATCATTTTTATTACTGAACCACCAGCAAACCACAACAATTCAACTACTGCTTGCATGGAGGATGGGTGTGGAGGGTGGTCTCATGGTGGCTGCTGCCTCCCTGTATGACCCTGCCCTAGAGGTGGAGACCAAAGTCTAGCAGGTGCCTCGGAGGCAGGTCAGGGAAGGGCCTGGGCCTTGGCCCCGCCCTGTATTCCAGGACTTTCTCTGCCGGTCAAGGTGAAAGGCTGGACAGAGGAGTGGCTTGGTCTCTGACCCTGCCCAGCCTTCTAGCTCCTTCCATGCTCCTGTCTTCCCTATTGGTCTCCTAATACCGGGACCACCTTCCGCATTAAGTTATGGGTTCTCCCTCTTATTGTCACACCCCTTGGCTGTACGCTGATTGGTTGAGGTGTTGCGGTTAAAAGGTGTTGCACAACCCTCTCTCGGGGCTGGTCTTGCCAGGCTCACAGGTGTCATCATCCCCCCGTTCCCTGTTCAATAAACCTGTTGCGGCAAACCAGTCACTCCGCTGTCTCTCCGCGGCGACTGTACCACCGGCACCTGACGTGGGACTCGGCAGCCTCGGGTCGCTGCGCCTCTCAGGAGAAACATCCTCCCGTGACCCCGTGAGGGTTAGCAGCGCACGCCGTTGGTGGAGCTCACCTTGCTGCCTGCCGACTGCCCTACAACTGGGGACCCCAGACGGTCCGGGACCGAACTGAGCTAGCCCAGGTGCGGACTACGGTCTGCGACAGATGGGAAAGAGAAAGGTAATCTTTGCTCTCCATTTCTTTCAGCATACCTGAAAACACCCTTTTTCATCACTGTAGTATAGTTTAAGCAAGCATGCGCTTTCCCAGTTTCACAAAAGATATGGTTATCCAGTCTGTAAAACCAACCTGTTTGGCAATGAATTTGCTGTCTTTGTCCACATCCAGGCGTGGAGGAGAGATAGATATTTCTTAGCAGCATGAGGGCCAGATGACCTCCATATGAACAGAAAAGAAGGAACAGCAGGAGGAAATGTGAGTGTCAGACGAGTATAGAAAAGCAGAAATGAGGACACACTCTGGATTTTAAGTACCCCTATTTGTTTACTGCTTATCTTAGCAACCAGAGTAAACAAGGAAAGGTGGCTTCATCAAGAGTTACTCAAGGACTACTCTGAAACTCAGCTTCCAGAACTCATGTCGAAACTCTTACTCTATATGTAAGACTTGTTCAGCACTGCCCTGTGATACTTCTTGTTACAGGGTCTGTAAGTATTCCAAGCATTGACAACTTAGCATTGCTAGCTTTTGTTCAGAGACCTCCTGTGACACAGACAGTCAGCTGCCTCTGCAGTGTCAGGTCAAAACAGAGGCAAGGGCTCACCTAGAAAGCATGGCTCCCAGAGACAGCCACAGTATTAGCCCCACCAAGAAACAGCACAATGCTTCACTCCGGAGCTGTAGGTCCTCTATTGCCTTTCTCTGCTACACACACGTGACACAAGGTCTCACTTTACAAGATCCTAAATGATAAGCTCTCCACAGTGCCCCACACAAGGAAGTGGTTTTTGTTTCTAATTCAAACGAAAATAAATTGATTTCATGGTTCAATTAACTACTTCTCAGCAGAAATAAATTATTACATGGTTCTGTTTCAAAAACAAAACAAAAATTACCCCAAATACCGTGGTGTACATAGCAAACTATCTGAAGACTTAAGGGTGATTGTTTTTCCTTTATTAGTGTCATAAGCTTTCCACTACAATGTCTTTCTATGAAACGAAAGAATCTTTCTAGCTCAAAAGATAGTTACCTCATTTTGCTTAAAATGCACTTTTCATACAAAAAGATCTAATCCCCATTTTGTGAAGTCAGCCATGTGAATTAGCCTTACTTACTTCAAACAGTTCTTCTAAAAGAGGAATTACTCATTGTTAACAAAGTTAGACATCTGTTTTGCCTTATCATCGTGAAAAACTACATGTAAATATTGAACAAAATTGTCCTTTCAGGATCCTGATAAAAGCCTGCATTTTGTTTTGTGGCATCTGAAGTAGTCCAGAGCGCTATCTAATTTCTCGTGAGTTAGAAAAAAAATAGTACACAATCCAAGAATACGTGCCTATGGAATGTCCCCGCAGCCTCCTCAACACAGATAACCTCAACAAGGTATCTGAGGAACTATAACCCTTAATGTCACCTGTGAATCTGTGTTCATGAATATGTGAAAACTAAATATAGTCATGGTTTGGAAACAAATCACTATTTGAGTATCTTTTAACTTAGATGTTTAATAAACATTCTCAGTTCCTCCCAACATGTTCACATGGAGTTCTCTTTAATTTGCGTTCCAGAACCGTAATAGCCAACTTCACAATGCAGTTTTCCTCATCTAAGGTGTACAATACAATTACATAATAACTTTTGAATCACCTAGAGCACCTTCAGGCCCACGAGGGAGATCGTGACTGACGCCGATGCCAGTAACCAACCGAGCAACCACGCGCCAAACAGTGCAACTGCTGAAATACAGCCTGCAGCGCTTTTGGGGTGGCGCCGCTCTGCTTCCCCAGTCTGCTTGCTTCTCCTCTCACAGCCCTGTGAATCCTTCCCATAAATGCTCCGCAAGCCTCCCGTCTCCTATGGACTCCACCCCAGACTGCCCTCGGCTCCAAGTTGCTCGGTGACCATGCCATCCCAGGCCAGGAGTCTCTTCACCACCCCACAAGCGGCTCCTGCCGCTGGCCAACTGCGTACGGCTACACCACCGACCCGGGATACCGGCCCGGAGCCGCCCCGCCTCCCGCCGCCGCCATTGGCTGCTCCGCCCCGCCCTGGCCGCTGATTTGTTGCTCGGGCTGTCAGTCAAGGAG